>JAHHFK020001687.1:0-203714 GCA_024533555.2 Aedes koreicus | reverse complement strand
AAATACATTTTTACACTTAAAATGGATTCTAGACACAATTTATTCAAGATCTACTAATTTATCAGCCTGGTAACTTAATACAGGTATACTTTATTTTCTAAATAAATCAATGTTCTAGCAATAATTCCGTGGCGCGTTAAAAGTTGCAAAATAAAACACCAATAAACTGAAGGTCGCATGAAACATTTATCAATTGCAGACAAAAAACTGATGCATTTATGATCAATTTTACTATTTTTTTTTTTTTTAATATCTTTATTATCGTGGCTAATTTCCCCACATATCCACTTTGGAAAAGAAACGTCATATGTTTATCGATATCTTTTTTTTCTTAGATAACTTCCACTCAACTATAAACAAAAAAAAGTCCCCTTTCAGCAAAACGAATCTAAAAATGGAAGCTTCGATGATTTGTGACGGACTGGAAGTGTTCTTAAAGAGGAAAATCATAAAACTATCAAAACTTGTGGTAGTTTTATCATAGTTTTAAACATGTATCGAATGTCATTACAAGTATGTACCGATAAAACAATCAAGGTTTAAGCGAACCATGGGAAATAGTCTTCAGAACCTCCTGTAGTATGGGCCTTTTTGATCTTATGAGGGTGTTATGGCTGTTTTATCGATGTTATGTAGAATATCTAGTTTTATGCGTGGTTTTGTCAAATGAGTCTTGAAAACTTCTTCAAGTGTTCTTTAAAATTGAATTTGTTACTTGGTTAGTGAGTTGGACGGTAAGCGTTTGCCCGGCATAATTTAATGAAAAAAATCTGAAAAAACAGTTTGATCAAGTTTTAAATTTGACCTGTAGTTCTTCACAAATTGCAAATTTGCTCCAGCACGATCCTTCTTTTGAAGCAATACTTAAGCCGCATAGCTAGACGAACGGACATGTTAATTATTCTGAGTAGTAGCGCAGTCAAAAATCGATTTCCCCGTAGCCAACATAAAAAAAAATTAAACCCAAAATTGTAATAAATCCGGCATTTATGGATCATTCATAATATTTTAAATGCACAAAGTTAATTTGCTATGAACGATTTTAAGAAGTTTGCGATTCATTATTCAAACTTATAATCGATCATTGGCCATTTATTTATGGAATATTTTGAATACTTTTTTTTTTTTCTTTATTAAAGAGAGCCTCCTGGGCTAGTTCGTCTCTTGCGAAGAAATAATACGAGGTCCTGATGGGGCTTCCCAAGCAGAGTTGTTTTGACACAGTTTTTCTTAAACGTAAAACATTGGGGCCAGTTTAAGGTATTAATACGGCCGGTCTATCCTTATAACAACACATTTTTGTTGACTTTATTGATCATATGCATATATTATAGTTCACAAATGTTACTTTCTTAGGATCAATTTGACAAGTTTAAGAACTGGGTCCTCCCTTAGGTCAGTCGGTAAAGGCACAGCTACAAAGCAACACCATGCTGGAGGTGGCTGGGTTCGATTCCCGGTCTGGTCTAGGAATTTTTCGTTAAGGAAAATTTCTCGACTCCCTGGGCATAACGTACGATTGTACTTGCCACACAATCATACTAATGCAAAAATGGTACTTGGCATCGAAAGCTCTCAGTTAATAACTGTGGAAGTGCATTTAGAACACTAAGTTGAGAGCAAGCAATAAGCTAATTGTGAAAGCCATAAGCATGAAATGCTGAAGAAGAAGACGAAGAAATGGTATTGAACCTTTAATGTACCGATGTGTTTAAAGGGTGTCCACGATGATATTGCCACACTATGAAATTGCTCTAACTTTTTAACCGTTGGGTAGAATTTAATGAAAATTTGGGTGGATTTAGTGCATAGTGCATTATTTACATCCTGCAAGTTTTAAAGTCCTGTGATCAAAACTCGCGGAAATGGAGTCGAAAGAACAGCTCGTGCGTGATAAAATCTTGCGCATTCATCACGAGAACAAGGATCTCTCGCATCGTTCCATCGCTAAAACGTTGGGAATCGCGAATTCCACGGTGTCGCGAGTGATTAAGCGGTTCGAGGAACGGTTGACCACCGATCGGAAGCCCAGAAGTGAAGGAAAAAGTATTCCGTACAACACCAAAAATCACAACCGCGTAGTTGGGGCCTTCAACCGAAATCCGAACGCCTCCGTTCGGGATGTGGCTAAGAAGCTGCACCTAAGCCGAAGTTTTGTCCAGAAGGCCAAAACTAAGGCTGGGCTTCGAACATTCAAGGTACCAAAGGCCCCTAATCACGACGAGAAGCAGAACAAGTCCGCCAAAACCCGTGCCAGGAAGTTGTACCTCAACATGCTGACGAAAGTTGAATGCTGCATCATGGACGACGAAACATATGTGAAGGCCGACTTCAAACAGATCCCCGGCAACCTGTTTTTCACGGCCAAGGATAAGTTCAGCGTTCCGGAGCATGTCCGCACTCAGAAGATGTCCAAATTTGCGAAGAAATTCCTGGTTTGGCAAGCCATCTGCACGTGCGGGAAGCGGAGTGCACCTTTCGTGACCCAGGACACGATGAACGGACAGGTGTACATAAAAGAGTGCCTCCAGAAGCGGCTGCTTCCTCTCCTGAAGGCCCACAACGTCCCAACAATCTTCTGGCCGGATTTGGCCTCATGCCACTACTCCAAGGACGTGCTGAAGTGGTATGCGGACAATATGGTCAATTTCGTGCCGAAAATGTTCAACCCTCCCAACACTCCGGAGCTCCGCCCCATCGAGAAGTACTGGGCGATTATGAAGCAGCACCTTCTTAAACGACCTAAGGTAGTGAAGACAGTCGAGGAACTGAAGAAAGTATGGGTTTACATGCAAAAAACGGTTGGTTCACAGGTTGTGCAGAATCTTATGGCCGGGGTTAAGGCCAAGGTGCGGGCATTTGCGTATGGACTGTAAATAAAATACGAGTAAAATGGTAAAATGAAGTTTAATAGTTATTTCTCAATCCCTGAAAATTTGATGGCAATCGGATGAAAACTCGAATTTTGCGAATCAATTTTGTGTGTGGCAATTTCATCGTGGACACCCACAACCACAACCATTCTGAATCGATTCAACTTTACACCTGAAATGACGTTTAATTTTTGAAAAGCAAGCATACTTTTCTGGTGATTGGATCTACAGCAGGCATGTTCAGAGTTAGTTTTGAAACGTGTGGAATACTACGTTTTCCATAAGTTACTGTGAATGAATCGTAAAAAGCAGACACCGTAACAAAAATGCAGCTTCTTCAATTTGCAGAGAATTTCATGTTGATACTCTTGTTGTGGTGTTTCTTCCCATTTAGACTCTTGCGTGCGAATTATTTGCTTGAATTTTTTTTTTCGATTTTCAAGAAAATTTCACATGGAATTAGCACTATTTTGTTGATCTTGAGTGACTCCGTGCAAAGATATCTATAAATTATTCAAGAATATAAGGAGAAGTTGGGTAAAATAAGCTCTTGAACTCCACAACCATATCCGTGCGGTGATTGAAACCAGTTCCATTCGTTTTCGTAGACAATTTCCAATCGGAAATGGCCTTGTTTATAAGCCGCGCTTAAAAGCGACAAAAGTTACAGATTTTTTCCTTAGTTTTCATCAGTTCTTGCCCACTATGCCCTGTCTTGAATTGCTATATTTCTTGGAGTCCTCTCTGCGGCACAATGTTCGCTCCAAGTACCAATTAAACGATTTCCAAACGTGTGTTGAACAACCTCTTGAAATTTGAGCACATTTGGTATGAAACTAACACCAAATTTTTCATTACGAAATGGCGAGTACTATGGAGAAATCAAACTTTTCGTTCATTAGTTATTCTTATAGAAAATTTTCTCAACTACAATTTTGCCAAACATTGGTTTTCAGAAAAAACGTCCAATAAGAATGTTCTTAATCAATTCTTAAGAGATTGATAATCTTTTGGCGTGATCAAACAGCTGCTCAGTAGGACATACTATATTGTACAATGTGACATAGTAGCCACGATTGATTGTGCTCTACTCCAAGTGCTAGAAATACCAATGTTGCCTGCTGAGCAGTTGAGGCTTGAAGAACTAAGGCGGCCGATGTTTTCGATATCTGAAGTGTTAACAGAGCGTCTCCAAGCAAACGACTGATTCAAACATTTGCCCGGTGTAATGCAAACGGAAGATGTTTTTTTTAGTAAAGTTCGACGTGCGATAGTGAGTTGGACGGCAAGCGTTTGCCCGGCATAATTTAATGAAAAAAATCTGAAAAAATAGTTTGATCAAGTCTTAAATTTGACCTGTAGTTCATCCAGGCACAAGTGATCTTTACCCAGTTTATTGGGACACATGTGTCGCAACGGCAATCGTAAAAGAACGTGAGATCGCAAAAGTAAGTCAGCTTTCTGAAAAATTGCAAATTTGCTCCAGCACGATCCTTCTTTTGCAGCATTATTTAAGCCGCATAGCTAAAGGAACGGACATGTTAATTAATCTGAGTAGTAGCGCAGTCAAGAATCGATTTCCCCGTAGCCAAAATAAAAAAATTTAAACCCAAAATTGTAATAAATCCGGCATTTATGGATCATACATATTATTGTAAATGCACAAATTTAATTTGCTATGGAAGTTTGTGGCTCATTATTCAAACCTAATTTCGATCATTGGCCATTTATTTATGGAATATTTTCAATACTTTATTGATCATATGCATATATTTTAGTTCACAAAGGTAACATTCAATTTGACAAGTTTCAGAAATGATATTGAACCTTTTATGTACCGATTGCAATATGTTTATGGGTATTCCGTACAATTTAATCGATCATTCCCTAGATATATAAAGGTAAATTTTTTACTTTTCATTGCTAAAATTTATATAAAGTACGGATCTCATTGCTGTATTTTATGGATCATTTTAATTTTTTTTATGGATTTTCATCACAGCCTTATGGGTCATAAATACGTTTTTTTAATGGAACGAATTTAATTTTTTATGGCTCATTTCTTCAGTTTAAAGGTGCCAACTTAGGGCTGCCCATCCGATGAACATGTTTTGCAAAATCATGAGGTTTGATACGTCGCAAGCCATATTTTGGTAAAGATTTGTATATGGCCACTTTTCCGGACAAACTCGAAATCCCGCAGTGTCACGCCCCAGTGGCCAGTATGGTAAGAAATTCAAAGAATGCCCTCCAAAGACAAAGTTTTGCAAAATCATAATGTTTAATATGTTGCAAGCCTGGTTTTGGAAAAGAGGATTAAGAAATCCTCGAAATGTCCTCCGAAGATTTATTTTTGCAAAATCATAAAGTTTGATATGTCGCAAGTCAGGTTTTGGTATAAAATCGATTATTGCCACTTTTCTGGAGGAACTCGGATCCCGCGGGGCCACCCCAAGTGGCCAGTACGGTCACACACCCTCAGAAAGTAATACGAAGACAAAGTTTTTCAAAATCATGAAGTTTGATATGTCGCAAACCAGGTTTTGATAACGATTTGAATATGACTCGGATTCCGCCGGGCCTCCCAAAGTGGCCAATATGGTCAGACACCCTCAGAATGTCCTTCGCAGACAAAGTTTTTCAAAATCATGAAGTTTGATAAGTCGCAAGCTAGGGTTTGGAAAATATTTGAATGTGGCCATTTTTCCGAAGCAACTCGGGTCCCGCAGTGCCGATTCTAGTGCCAGTATAGGCAGAAATCCTCAAAATGTCTTCTAATGACCTAGTTTTGCCAAATCATGAAGTTTGATGTGCCGCATGCCATGTTTCACTTCGAAAATATTTTATCCACCATCCCTGGACAGGTACTTACCCCAGTACTCCCGCCTTGGAATCCAAAACTACGGACATTTTTCGAAACAATCAGTGCAGATCCACATATAAGAATAATTTGGTGATCTATTGCAATAAATCGCATCCAAATCCGATGGCTAACGATGGAGTATCATCAATTTTAAATTTGAATTTTTCTTTCTGAGAGGGGTTGGGGACGTACATGTTAAAAACACTTAAGTGATTCTCACTTATGATTTACCGGTTAATCGATAGTGAAAACATTATAATGCACTCTACACAGATGTTGATCCTCTGGTTTGTGGTAAGATGAGCCATTTGAAAAATATACAAGCGAAAACTCATATATTTTCATTAAAGTTTTTCCACTAACTATATTTTTACTACGTAACTAATACAACAGGCCATAGTTGGAAATTTAGAAAAAAAAATATGTCCCTAACATTGGGTCTACGGCAAGGGTGAGTCGCTCAGCACAAAATCACTTGTGCCGATGTTTTTTAGTGTGCCTTTATACGTTACGATGAACCCTGCTGTTCTAATCGTGGTGCCAAAATGTGCCCGCGTGTGTCACGGTAACTTGATAGTTCAATCGTTATGGTTTACCTACGCCTGGCAACAAGGCGATTGTTTTGTTTTGCTTTGCAAGTTTGGGTGACAAATGGAGCTGAAGAAGCTAATCGCTGGAAGTAAGTACGAGAATTCTTATATGCTGCTGCACATTTATGATTGATTTATACACTTTCTCACCAGTGCACTTGTCACCTACGAAAATTATGACCGCGACGCAACTCCACTCTGATTCGTAGTTTCCAAAGATGTTCCTCTATCTGCATTGCTGCGGCATACAAACTGTGCTGCAGCAGGTGGATGGCCTTAGTAACACTTGATGTCGTTGTGTCCGAATATGTTCGTCGTCGTTTTCTTTAAAGAACATGCTAGCATTCGGAAATGTAGATTATTTCTATGCCTGATCAGACTGTAAATGTGTCAGTTTTCTCTCTCGGCCATCGAATACGACAACTTCGATCTTTGCCCATTCATTTAGCAAATAAGGCATAACGCCTCTACTCGGAACTTTCCACAGTCCCAAGAAAAAAAAACTTTGATTTTAATGTTTTTCAGCTTTTTTACAAAAGGCACCAAAGGCTGAGCCGTTAATATCTCTGGTAACAGAAAGTGATTGTGAGATAAAAATATATATTAATCTTAAATATACTTTATTGAAAGCAATATGCAGCCTTATTTTCTCGTACAATACACGTGAGTGCTGTTCAGCATCTTTGTCGAACAACTCGATGATGTTGGATGTGACGGTTGTGGAATTGAAATCTTTTCTGCAT
Source organism: Aedes koreicus (assembly GCA_024533555.2). Lineage (NCBI taxonomy): Eukaryota > Metazoa > Arthropoda > Insecta > Diptera > Culicidae > Aedes > Aedes koreicus. Next base: position 196,645 of record JAHHFK020001687.1, on the reverse strand, counting down.
ATGATCTTGGCGAGATTCAGGAGGCACATCACTTCTCCGTTTAGAAACCGGGATTTATCTGGGTTTCTTGCGTAAACAACACCACAAACTTAAAACGTCAATTTTCCAGGGTTGCTTGGTTGTATCTTCGAAATGTACATCTGTCAAAAGTGTGCCACAAAAGTGCCACACATGTTCCATTATGGTGTAAGATTTTCAACTACGGCGTGCCTGGACACTGTTCTAAGCGACTCACCCCTTGGTCTACGGTTGTTTTGTTAAAACATTGTTATCTTATCTATGTAAACAGTTGCTTATTAACCAGATCGAAGTAGGTCACGCTCGGAGACTGACGTGTGTGCTTCGCATCTTTGTATTCCAAAACCATTTAGTTTGAGAACAAATGGATCAATTAAAGCCTCCATTTGTTTTTCAGCATTTCAGCGTTTCTGAATTTCAACTGCTATTTTCATAAAGGACTGGCATGTGACGGTAAGCAGTAAGAAGTGTATCGAATATTAGCTATCCACATACATTTGCGTTGTACGCATGTATTTGTGATGATTTTTTATGCTCTGAACACTGCATGCTGTGCGTTTGACTGTCAGCTTTCTTTTGTTTACTTGTTTGTGCGGTTCAAATTCTGCGTTTTCAAAATGTCGCGTATTGAAAAGGAAGTGAAAATTAAGGTTCTGGACACATGGCTAAGTGAGAAGGGTATTACTATGCGAAAATTGGCGAAGCGGTTTGGAATTCATCATGCGAGTGTTAAAACCATCATTAATAAGTTTGGGGAACACTATTCTTTGGATGAGCTACCAGGAAGAGGCAGAAAACCCGGTTCTTCCAACCCGAAACTGGAGCAGAAAGTGGTATCTCTAATCATGAAGAACAAATCAATGTCAATACGTGATTTGGCCAAAAAAGCAGGAACGAGTGTCGGAATGATCCAGCGTATCAAGAGGCGAAACCACCTGAAGACCTACAAGAAGCAGAACATCTCGAAACAAAGTGCAGAACAGAAGAAGCGAGCAGCAACAAGGGCCCGGAAATTGTATTCGCGTCTTTTGCAGCGTCCGGATGCATGCGTTTTGATGGACGATGAGACCTATGTAAAGGAGGACTCAAAAACCCTTTCAGGTCCACAATACTTTACTGCCGTCGTTGGGGAGGATGTGAGCGATGCGGACAGGTCGATTTAAGTGGAGAAATTCGGTCGAAAGGTACTGGTATGGCAAGCAATATGTTCCTGTGGTTTGAAGACAACCATTTTTTACACTACCGGAACTATAAATGCGGAAATCTATCGATCTGAGTGTCTCCAGAAGAGATTGTTGCCTTTATATAAGAAGCATAGTACACCTCCACTGTTTTGGCCGGATTTAGCGTCGGCTCACTATGCCAAAACCACTCTCAATTGGCTTGCGGAAAAGGGTATAGATTTCGTTGAGAAAAATATCAATCCACCAAATTGCCCTCAGCTTCGACCCATCGAACGTTACTGGGCAATCGTGAAGAAGGTCTTCAAGAAGACTGGTAAGGCAGCTGGGAACATGCAGGAGTTCAAAAAAATATGGGCTCAAGCGTCCAAAAAATGCGATGCAACACTTGTCCGGAACTTGATGAAGAGCATTCGATCCAAAGTTCGAAAATTCGTGAAGGAATAACTTAAATTTCATCCGGTTTTCATTATGTTCAAGTTTAACCTCGTACAATCAAGGATCAATTTTTTGTATGAATAAAATATCGGTTTTCAACATAATTTGAAAGAAAGTTTGTGGATAGCTTATTTTCGATACACTCCTTAGAAGACTATGTTTAAATAAATTTGGTTGTTGGTTTTGTGATTGGATAAGCCATTTGTCTCAGAAGTTGTCAAAACGGGCTCTTCGATAACTTATACTGCTGTCCTTGGAATGTAACAGGAGGAGTATATGGAAGGCTTTTTAAGGGATGTCTTTTGGAGTAGTCTGTTGTTTTTCAGAAGAAAAAATCATCAATGCATCTTTTGATTGAGGTTTTATTTGTGATAGTTACAATGATCTACTCTGTTTTTCAGCTTTTCCAGGATCTTCGGGATATAAAACATACCTTTTTCAGTCACAGACTAGTGTATGTCAGATGTATTTTGTACAGACATGATCTTTATTTTTTTTTTAATGGATGTTATTTATTATTTCATTATATTATTTTCTTCATAACATTGTGTATTATTTGAAATCATATTAATTTTTCAGGATGTAAACTGTTATTAAAATGTTAATACATTTGCGTTTTAAATATCTAAATACAATATTTATTCATTGATATTGTTAATAGGATACATACAAGTTTTCACATACATGAATTCATGATTAGGTTGAAGATTGGCTCCAACATCAATTGAAGTCATCGTTGGGTGCTCGGGTGGTTTTTTTTCTTCATATTATTGCATAGTTTGACCTTAACGTTTCAGTATACATTCATTAACTACTGGTCATTTCATTATTTTCATTTGGAAAATAATAATAGCAATAATAATGAAATTTTAACTGCACCAAGGTTTCAAGGAAGGTGAATCCAGGTTGTATAGATATTTTATTGCCTCGTATCATTAAGTATTTTTCTATTAATTTAGATCAGCGAATATTATTTTATTTAATTTTTATATTCATAAATGCTGTTCTATTTTGCTACGTTTGTATTGAATTAGATTAGATTAGATCAGTGACCAACCAGTGGATGTCATCATTTAAAACTATGAGATCCACTATAAATGAGTAAAATGGTGCAAGGAATCGGAACAGCACATCGACATTTTAGATGAACTATTCTGTATGTATAATTTCAGGTCATCCTTGGAGTTTTCAAGTTTTGTTAAATAACTTTCAACTTTTTTCTTGTAGCTATGATATATTGTATAAACTTTTAGGTTCATAATAAATACGCAAATCCTTCTACTTTTGCAGCAGGACAACAATGTGCAGACATGTGTAATTATTATTATCATATTACGTTATTACGTTACGTTACGAAGGGATATTACATTCACTATATTTTATAAACAATTCTTTATGACATTACATATGGATATTACATTTTTATTTTAATCATTACCATATTTTCATTTCATTACTCGGATTTTCATTATTTATTTAAATATGATTTTATTATTCTTACCTCGGAGCGTATGGTACGGTATGTCCACGCATCCTTCCTCCCCTGTAGATTCACAAATTGCGTTGTGGTTCAAATCTATTCTTTTGAATCCAACCCATTTTACAGAATCATCTTTTCGGTTAATGCAACGCAGTAGGCCTGGCCGCCTTGACGCTTGTATCATTTCTTTGATGTGCTGCAAGCATCAATATTGGCAAAAAAAATAATTGGGCGTCATCTAACCCAATTAATTCCAGGATGCTTTCTCGTACTGGCTGCGTTTGTATTAGATTAGATTAGATTAGTAAACAGTTGGTTATTAACGTGTGCCGATTATCTGTACATCTAGGCTACGTTACTCGGTCATTCGGTTCAATTTAGCCAAATTTAGATGACTCGAAGATCATGGAGATAATTTGTTCAGCCTAACCAGTGATTTCATGATGTCTTAATAGTTAAGAAAATCCAAAATTACGCGGAAGAGACCAACATCCAAATTGATCAATAATGTCCCAATTGCTTCGAAATAAATCGGATATCCCGATAGCAACATAATTTTGTTGATTATCGACGAATTAATGACAAATTTGGTACATAGGCCGAATTAAGAAGCTAGGCTAACATTACATCCCGTTACCCTACAACCACAGATACCAGAGTTGCAGCAAAAATGCTTGTTTAAAAACTCCAAATTTAAGAATATCTAGAAAATGGTTCTAGTGAAAATCTCAAACCTCATGTTTTGGTATCAGCGAAATTTCTTGTTGGAAATTAAGGTTGAATGTTACAGTTCATTAATTTTGATTTTATTTGTTAACTACCCGAGCAGGACCGAATAACTTGATAACTGGCCTTGGTATTTAAGAGCACAGAGTAAGAGGTGAAATGCCTGAGGATAATACCATAAAATTGTACCCACAATGTTATGCGAATACCAAATTGGGGTAAGACAATTCCAAAATTGTACCTCTCGGATATTCCCAGGTATCCAAAATTACAAGTTTTGTTATTCGAGAGATATTTTGCTTGCAATTTTTAGGTATTTTGCTTAGATATTTTACCCGTTAATCTGAGCTCTCTAATACCAAGGCCAGTTAGCAAGATCAAAATGAGGTATTCATATATTGTTGTCTCCTGCTTCCTTGATTATTTCTGTTTTAACCTGTGAAGCTGAAAAAAAGTGAAAGACGCTAAACGGCTTGCAACCATGAGCGCACGAAAAAAACAAAAACATTTGAGAGACGCTCAAAATGGGTGAGTAACATCAATACCTTTCTGACATCGTCGCAATCCTACCTCTCCTACATCGTCACCCACAGAAAGCAAAGTATACTATCTCAAACATAATGAGCAATACCACCAGCGCAATAACCCAAACAGCTGCACTCTCGGATTCACTCTCCTCCACTTGAATTTCATTATATATCGTCACATGGTTCGTCCTAGCCAGGGTAAACTGATTTACGAAAATGTCCTCCAATTGTTTACGCGGACCTTCTGAACCTTCAGCATTCCTCACGGCCGTGATTTCCCCGTAGTGGTGAATGCCTTCACTTGAGGCGAAGCATCCTTCCAACTGCACCAATGTCGAATTGCCACCGAGGAAAAAATGCTGCGCCGTCCAGCGTGCCCTAGCCGTTGCTTCCTGTCTCATCACGCTCATGACATTTCCGCAGGAGCAGACCGCAGTTATGTTGATAAGTAGAGGCGTAATTGTAACGGTCAACTTGGCACAGTTCAATGCCAAATCCAGTCCCAGGACGGTGTTGAACGGATTATGGCCACTGTTGTCCTCGATCCAATTGATGATATATCCGTGGAAATGGTAAAACTGTTGTGCCATTAGGTTAGTTTCCTTGGGATGCGATTTGCAGCATGAAGTCGTGCAAAGCAGTGAAACGGAACGATGCAGAATGATTGAAGTAAGGATTAGAATAAATTGATTCATGGTGATGTCGAATGGCACCGGTTAAATGACGAATGACTCCAGTCTGGATATTGGATAGTAATATTAAGGGAATGATTCAAGAAATGGAACACAATGGAAGAACGTTAGCATTAGTGTCCTAATGTAGTAATGGGTTGATCAATTGTAATAAAATCTTTTCAATCTATCTATTTATATCTATTTATATAAAAATGGATTTATGTCTGTCTGTCTGACCCTAATAAGCTCGGAGACTACTGAACCGATCAGCGTGAAAATTTGTATGCAGGGGTTTTTGGGGCCGGGGAAAGTTTTTAAGATAGTAAGAGACCCCTCCCCTCTCTGAAGGGGGGTTGGGAGCTCCCATACAAATGAAACACATATTTCTGCATAACTCGAGAACTGATCAAGCAAAGGAATCCAAATTTAGCATGCGGAAGATTTTGGAGGCAAGAAATGTTTTTATGGTAGTTTGAGACCCCTCCCCTCTCTAGAAAGGGAGGCTCCCATGCAAATGAAACACAAGTTTCTGCATAACTCGAGAACTAATCAAGTAAATGGAACCAAATTTGGCAGGTAGAGGTTTTTGAAGGCAAGAAATGTTTCTAAGGTAACTCAAGACCCCTCCGCCCTCTGTAAGAGGGGGGCTCTCATACTACCCAAGCAACCAAAAGTTCGAATTTTACTCGAGATGAGAACTCAGAAGTTCACATTCAGTTGAAATTTAGTTCCATGGAACTTTTTTGCTGAATAACAAGACACCCCAAGTAACAATTTAAGTTTTATTCTAGCCGTATAGCACTCCTCCCGGCTTTGTTGACAAAACTACATTCAAAACTGTTTTGTCTACCAACACCTCCTCTATGCTTCTTTAAAGCCAAAATTTGTACAAAGTGGCCCACTCTATAGACGGTTGTGAGAACAATGTAATAAAACCTTCATAAGATCATAAAGATTTTGAAACTATTCTAGTGATAGATGCTATGACCACTTGAGAACCTTCATTAAACCTATTGGCTGCATTAAAAACCAGAATGCGGCCAAATGGCCACAGCTGTCAAACTTCACTGTGATATTGTGGTTGGTTTTTGTTGTTGTGCTTTGTTCGATTCTCTGCTCTTCTGATTCATTTAGGAGTAAATAATATCTGAGAAAAAAGTCTGCGAGAAATGTTGTTCCGTTGCAAAATATCCAAAACAAATTGAGTTTTTTACAGCGTAGCATTCTCCTAATCAGATGCGCATTGAATTTTATGGTGAATATTGGCACGATAAGAGCCGAAAATTAATGCGCCTCAGAAATTATGCGCGTTTAGAACAACAAACACAAAATAAAAATAAATATATTCGATAAATTAAGCATGAATTTCTTGAAAATTTATGAAATTCAATAAAGTTATCTAAAAGAATGTAGAAATACGTCTCCGATACACAGTTCATTTGCAATACATTTAAAATTTGGTGCTTTTATTTCTCCACATTTCTATTATTTCTAATATTTCAATATGGCGATTTAAAAAAAAATCACATTTCTGCCATTAAGCCAAGTTATCTTCGCAATGACTACTTTAAAACTATTTGGTTCTTTGGTGGCTTTCCTCAATGCCAATTTGCCGCCGCATGTATTTACTGGAGGCAAAATGGTTTTAAAATGCTTTTTCAACTGGCCATAATAAGATAATATGAATGAGTCCTAAGACGGCATTTCAAAACAGCATATTATGAGTTCATAAAGTCGAAATAAAACCTTTGATAGGAGTAAAAGGAATTTGAGAAAGCGAGGTTTTAAGATCGTTTTAAACAAGCTGTGTAGGTTCTCATAAACCTGACTAAAATATGAAACCTATTGGCACCTCTTGGTGTCATAATAAAACCAAATTGATTTCTAGTGGCTTTGATAAAACCTTAATAAAACTTAATAAAGCTGCATGGTTTTGGCAATGTTACTTGGGACTTCACGGACAAACAGAACCTAATTTTCTTTAAAGTGTCATTAATATTAAAAGGAACTTAAAAGTTCGAGAATAGTTTTTTCTTGCTATTCAACCCAACCTTCAAGTTCATATGTTGATAGTTGAGAACTTGATTTGAACTTCAAAAAATCTCTAACACAAAGTTCAATAAAAGTACTAACCGTACTTTTATTCAGCGCAAAAGTTTACAATACATCTATGTTTCCTACTTTTCGAAGTACACGTAAAGTTCTGAGTAAAAGTTTCGAAAACGTAAAAACGATTGTTTACATTTGAATAGTGATCTGGTTTTGTACTTTAAGTTTGACAAGATACAAGAGCAAAGAATGGATTTTTCAAAAACATTAAAAAAGAACGGATTATTTTATTACCATCGTAAAAGAAACTGCTAGCTTAATCATCGGTTGGATAGTCATGAAGGAAATGAATATATTTTTTGGCTCAGGAAGTACGAGCACATCGGTCCCAAGCTCGGTCTCTAGCTTAATCCTAAGTAACTCAAAGAAAATCATCATTTTAGAATGAATTATAATATTTTGTTTTATAAATATATTATAAGTGTTTTGCAAAATATGTCACGTTCTGAGCGGTTTGAATCATTCATATTTTATAAGATCAATGGGCCAAACCAGTTTTCTCTGACTATGATTAAGCTAAAAATACTTTTTTCACAGCTGCGAGTGATTTATTCCTTATAGTTGTTTGTTAAAACATTGTTCTATACATTTATAAAACATAAACAGGACAAGATTTTATAGATGGTATAAAACACTGTTGAAATAACATTACATCAACCATGTTTTGCAAAACATATTTTGTGACATAAGGATGGATTTGTTGTACAAGATTGTGGTTTCAATGCCAACGAAAAGCAGGTACTAAGAATAAACTTTTCAATCATCGAAATTGGTATAGTAAATAAGCTACAAACCTTTCACACCAAGGACTAGCGTTCGAATCCCATACGTGGCGCTGTTTTATTTTTGTATGAGGTTTTATTTTTTTTCACCTTTTGTTTGTTACGAGGCTGCATATTTTGTGCTTTTTACGTCATATTAAAGTATGAAATGAAGTTAATTCCTTATTAATTGCATGTATTTGTCATTGTACAGTATTGTTTATAAAAAGCTGTGTTGCTTGGGATGATACGCCCCTAATGACGTAACTCACACCAATACACCCTCAAATATTCTGTCAAAACAACATAGCGAATCAAAACAAAAACAAAGATACTAGGTAGTGAAAAGCGTTTACTTCGGAACTAGGGGTTCTACAACAGTTAACCAATTTCAAATCGCTAGTTACACATTGATTGTTAGCTAAATGGGATGTGGAAAATGAAGCTGTCACTCAACAAGCTAATTAATATGTAGTTTTTTTTTTATTTGAATGTTTTTTATCCTGCTTTATAGGAAAACAATGGCATACCACATCACAAAATGTTTCAAACGAAAGAGAAATTGGAACCGATTACCCAAGACATACATCTCCGTCCGAAGACAATTGTCCTGAAGACGATGACAGCGAAATGGAAGATTTTCAAGAAAGTGATGATGACTCATTAGATTATTGATATTCATCATTTGAAATAGATACATATAGTGCTGCATTGGATTAAATGGATTTGAATGAGTGCATTAGGCAATCACACGAATCCATAAATCTAATATTGGTGATTAACCCTAATTAAAATCAGATTAAAACTACGATTGAATTTATTGTAAAAGAACATATAAAAGAATGGTAGATACTATAGGCTATACTGTTCTCAACGATAAGGTAACATTTAAAATAATTGTTTTCCACCATAAAATCTATTGTTGATGGCGATTTGACAATAGAAATGCAGGGTTGTTATGTATCGTAACAATTAAACAATCAAGTTTTTCTCGAACAGTTTCAAACAAAAACCAACTATTTTATTTTATTTTTACTGGTAAAATTTTCGCTACAATAGACTTAATTGTCTATGAATTATACCGATAATAATGTCGTTTTAGTATAAGTATACATGAACAGTATAGTTTGCAGTTCAACGACAAAACTAATTATAATTTTATGGTTTTGTATTGTAATCCTATTGTAAATTTTTATTCGGGAAAAGGTTGCCCGTTCCGCTTATGAAGACATCCTGGCAAGCAACTTCCGAAATTTTTAAAGTTGCTGGAGGACAATATTGGTACAAAGGTATTAAGCAGTGTCTGATTGATTTTGTTCGGTAAGACTCAATATAAGTAATTGTACTGACCTTATAGGGTAATCTTATTTTGGCTACTTATTTGAATTACATGGCTGTATTTCCAAACTCTCAAACTGAGGAGTCGTTACAAAGCGGGATTCTAAATAAATCAAAACGATGTAGGATTATAGGGTACAAAAAAGTACTAGTGCATGGAATCAACGCTTCGAGTAAAATCATAGCATAAACCACCCAGTCCATATGGTACCGTGGTAAGTATCCTGGTTTTAAAGAGGTGGACTCGATTTAGAGACTAGCTAGTAAGTATTTATGTAAAATTTAATTTAACTAAGAAAATATCATCAAATTGAACTCAATCATCATTTCATTACACACAGCACTCTAAAAATAAATTTGCGGCAGGATAAAAACGAAAACAAGAACAAAAATTTCGAACACATTTTTTTTTTTTTTTTTTTTGGTTTTGTTTGACGTAATTTTTAAGCTGAATAGCATTCTCTACAACCTCTTGAACGAACCTTCTGTGAACTTCAAAGTTTTCTTTAGAAGTTTATAAGAATGCTGCTAGCAGCTTAATCATTACATGCGAACTAGAAAGTTCGGTTAATTACTTAAAAAGTAAGCTGAATAGAATTCTCATCATAATTCTTCGATTAGCTGGTTAAGCCAAAAACACCCTTTTATCAGAACTTTTGGTTGCTTGGGTAATGAAACACAAATTTGTGCATAACTCGAGAACTAATCAAGCATATGGAACCACATTTGGCATGTGGAGGTTTTTGAAGGCAAGAAATGTTTCTAAGTTGACTCGAGCCCCTCCCTTCTCTGAAAGGAGGGCTCATATACAAATGAAATACAAATTTCTGAATAACTCGAGAACTTATCAAGTTAATGGAACCCAATTTGGCATGTGGAGGTTTTCGAAGGCAAAAAATGATTCTATTGTGGTTTGAAACTCCTCCGTTTACTGAAAGAGGGGTCTCTCATACAAATGAAACACGAATTTCTGCATAACTCGATAAAAATTAAAGCAAATGGAACCAAATTTGGCATGTGGAGGTTTTTAAGAGAAATGAATATTTCTAATGTGGTTTGAGACCCCTCCGCCTTCTGGAAGGGGAGACTCCCATAAAAATGAAACATAATTTTTAGCATAACTCGAGAGCCAATGAAGCAAATGAAACTAAATTTGGCATTTGGCATGTTGAGGTTTTTGGAGGCAAGAAATGTTTCTATGGCAGTTCAATACCCCTCCCCATTTTGAAGGGGGGGGGGGGGGGCACCCATACAAATAAAAAGCAAATTTCTGCATAACTCGAGAACTAATCAAGTAAATGAACCCACCTTTAGCATATGGGGGTTTTTGGAGGCTAGATTTCTATATACATTAAAATGAATCCCTGTCTGTCTGTCTGTCTGTCAGACCCTTACAGACTCGGAAAATTCTGAACCGACAAACGTGAAAATTTATATGAAGGGGTTTTTGGGGCTGGGAAAGGTTCTTATGATTGTTTGAGACCCCTTCTCTCTCAGGAAGGGGCGCTCTCATACAAATGAGACACAAATTTCATCATAACTCGAGAACTAATCAAGCAAATTGAATCAAATTTGGCATGTGGGGGGTTTTGAAGGCAAGAATGTTTCTATGGTGCTTCAAGACCCCTCCCCTTTCTGAAAGGGGAGGAGGGGGGGTTCAGATAAATGAAACTCAATTTTTTATTATAATCGAAGAGCCCAGTGTGATGATTCGAGAACTAATCAAGCAAATGGAACCAAATTTGGCATGTGGGGGTTTTGAAGGCAATGATTGTATGGTGGTTTGAGAAACCACCCCCCCCCTGGAAGGGAGGGCTCCCATACAAATGAAACACAAATTTCTACCAAACATGAGAAATATCCAGGTTACTTAAACACAAAACGTGTATTTCTCGGGTTAGAAGCATGTTCTGATAGAAGTTTGAACCCCTGCTTAGTCAAGAAAAAAAACTCATTTCGAAAAACAACCATAAACGCGCCAGTTTTATTAAATTTTCCTTCATTTAGTTGCAAGCGTAGCAGCGACGCACCGGGTTCAGCTAGATGAGCATGATTGACCGCCCACGGATGCAATTCCGTTATTGCCAGATCAGCTGTATTTGCACAAAGAACCAACAGATGATGTTTGGGACTAACATACATCTTCGATGTGTAAAAACTGGTGACCCATTATAAAGCAATACCGGCGCCGGCCGTGCCCGAATGCTGGTCAATTAGGGAATGGAAAGGAACGTGTTGACATGATACTCGCTTTGAAAGCCGAGAAATCCTCTGCACTTCCACGAGAAATCACTGGGATGTTGGATAGTTGGCGAAAGGTCAGCAGCAGGGTTCGTTTTTGGTTAACGATACGCTGAAAGTATGTAGCACTATCCGCCAAAAGCAATAGACCGCTCCAATGTGACTGAAAAGAGACAAACATAACGAAAAACAAAACAAAACATAATAGACAAAATAAAATAAAACAGGATTTTAGATATTGTCTTCAAAATATAGTAGAAATAAATTATTTGTTGCTTTGAAAACCAGCTCTCCTCGATGTCCTAGATGGCCAAGTCCTGCTGGACCCGCAGCTGCTGCCGTCGGCACTCGTCCACATCAACCCGACCGTCGCCGATGTATCGGAAACCTTCCGGTTGAAACATGATATCTATTTCTAATACACTCTTCTTGCACCGATTAATTTACGAACTAAGCCTGCTCACCAAATCAAAATTCACTTTGGTACGGTTGTTGTATTTTCCTCTAAAATCTAGTTCTAGATATTGGCACTTGGTTGCAGGAAACAGAATCAATAAGAAAAATAAACTCGCTTATGACCTCTAACTTTACACGGTTGCTAAACAATACACATTATCTTCCCCCACAATACCCGCTAACGACGACACTGTGGACCTGAGCTTGCTTGAGGAAAAATCACCAATACACAACAGCGCAATTGATTGTATGCCGTTTTTTGAATGAATCGCGAGCACGGCGCGATCCCGCGACACGCAACACTCTTCTAACTTCAGCTCACCGGAACCAATTCTATTTCTCTGTAGTTCGAATTCAACTGAAAAAAGAAAAATGTGCCAACATGGCTGATGATTTTGGCGCGTGTAAATTCATCTAGTAGAACGAAGGAGGCCGAAAGCCGAGGGGCTCACACTGCTGTTCTCAACAAAGGTCACCGAGTACAAGTTCGGTTTTATGGTCATCGTCGATTAGAATGCGCCGCCGCTGAAGTGGGCTCTTGCCTGCATAATCGAGTTGCATCCAGGCAAAGATGGGAACACACGTGTGGTGAGTTTGCAAACCGCAACTGGTACCTGTTACCACGCGATATCATTATTGTTAATCATGAATCATTAATGAACGGAGAAGGAATGTATTTTCTCATTTTTACATATCTGTTACCTCAACCATGAAAGGAGCATAGACAAGACGCAAAAATGTTTGATAACCGTCATAAAGCAATAAAACGATAAATCGTTCCGATGCCTATCCGTCGTAGCAGATAAGCAAATCACGTGATCTGAAGCCTGCATGCGTAGAGTAGGAGCAAGGAAATATTAATAGAAGAAAATAGCATATGCAGGCAGCATCACGAGGAATAAGGGAAAGGAGGAATGTGAATCATTTCTTTACAGGTATTTTTTTTGTAAATCATTTCGGCTATATAAGCCCATAGTTGTAACAAATAAAGTTAGTGTGTTCCAAGCAGTCGTACTCATCTTATTTGTGAAAGAAAACGTTCTTGAAGTTTTCACTTGCAATTTCAAATCTTCCCTTCAGAACAACTAGTCCTTCGCCTGAGATAGGAATCTAGCTTTGGAGTAGAAAATCGAAAAATTGCATTTGGTAACTAGACTACAGAAGTGGACAAAGATTTATACATTGAGGCTTAGTGCAATTGTATTTCATATCTGACAGAAAATCAGCCCTTCGCTTGAGAGAGGTGTCTGACCTGAAGGATAGGGCCGAAATACACGGTATACACACTTAGAAAATTTTACAGTATTCGGTAATTTTTTACCAAACTTTCAACAGCTGAACGTTCGGTAGTCCGATTTAACGGATTTCTGTAAAGTTTGACAAGTTCCGGTAATTTTTTTACCGAAATACTGTAAAATTTCACCGAAATCCGGTAAATCGGATTACTGAACGTTCAGCTGTTGAAAGTTCGGTAAAAAATTACCGAATACTGTAAAATTTTCTAAGTGTGTATAGCCGAGATTTATTCTCTTCGTCTTCTGATTAGTTGAACATTTACGAATTGCCGTTGCTACGACTGGAACAAGTAAAAACCGAAACTCTTGTGCAGGTACCACTAGAAGAGCCGGTAAGAAGATCTGCCTGCTGCCACTACACAACAAAGAGGACTGCGATCCTATGTAACTGATGTTTCGAAATTGCCAATTTCAACGCCCCGGAGAATGTTGATACCCGTGACGTAACCTAAGTAACCAGACAATCTACGAAAAACAGAAAAAAACATTACACCCATTTTCCTTTCACGCACATACACACATGTAGTTAATTGATAAATCAGAGTAAAATTGTTTGACGAGTCAAACAGACGCGTTTTGATTTCTCGTTCAAAGAAAACGATTCCACTGAAACCGAAACTCTTTCTTTACAGTCCATTCTTTCGGCGAGTGTCGAGGACAGATGCTGCATCCTTTGATTATAACTGAAAAATATGGATTAAAATTTACTGGTAGGATTGTATGAGAAATTAAAGAATCATAACTAAGAAAAGTAAGATAAAAAATAATAAAATTGAGTTGATTGTTGCAATAAAACAAAAGCAGAGTAGATCATTCCTATAATAAAAGATAAAGTTTCAATAAAAAGATTTTAATTTTATTCCCTGAAAATTAACAGATTATTCTATAAGACATGTCTTCAAAAAGAATCTAATACCGTTTTATTTGCATTACAAAGTAACTAGATTGCCATAAATATTTTCAAGCGATTTTTGGGAAAAAATGAATTTTAGCTTTTCAAAATTCGCCCCAACCTTCTTTCCCCCCTCCCCATGTTGTTCAAGGTTGTAAACCAACATCAACATCATTTAAGCTAGTCGTGACACCGATTAGAGTGACGATACGGATGATCAAGATAAAAACTAGATAACAACGGATATCTATTCCAGCTTGGAAAAGCGGCAGTTTGATGGGTCAGTCGCAAGCAGACTTGTCTGTCTCTATAGACGATGTAAGCAGAATGCATAACTTTATCCGAGGCTACCAAAGTTACATGAAGATTCCGAAGCGAAGAAAGATTACCGTACTGGAGGAAACATCAATATTAATCGCTCTGACGATGTAGTCATATTTATATTGTTGTTGGAGACAAAAAGGGAAAATCAGTTGAACAGAAATCGATTTAGCTCGTGATCTAAACATTATACCCAATTTCGGAAGTAGAGCGTTGGAGTCGTACAGTGATCGCTAAAATATAGACGGAGGTATAAAGAACGTAGAGAAAAATCGATTTTCAATGAGCTGATTTTTTAGCGTTTGCATTTTGCTAAGAATTTGTGTGGATAAGGGCATTGTGGTTATCGAATACTGTCCATCCATGATCGCCGACATCTCTTGCAAGTTATTAGGAGTCTAACATAAAAGCAGTTCTGGGAAATGTTGGGCTTAAGGTGAAGAATACCTTAGCCTGATACTTCGCGAGCATAAATGTTATCCCCACTTAGCAAACACTAATGAAAATGCTACTCTCTGATCCTTGTAACGTACCAACTGAAGAGTAGCAAGTTATATGGAAGATAACATTTGTGCTCTAGAGAGGTTTCGCGCTAAGGATAACGCTTGTATCTTCATCTTAATCGTGTCACAGAGAAGCTAGGTGAAAAATAAATTAATTCTGTGAAATGTATGATGTATGATATGTACTACCACCCATTGTAGCACGGAAACTAAGTCCGACAGCAATGGGTTCTCCTCTCTGTTAGACTTGATCAAGCTTTAATTACCACTGATTATCCTAATCATGCCGTTGTATGAAGGGCCAAAAAGGGGTTGGGTGGATCGATATGCAACATCACTTATACGTATCCACAGGGATATAAAGAATCTCCTTCCAACAACAAGATTGGACAATTGGTCAAAAGAGCAAGCTATCTAACATGAGGATGCCCCAATGGGCGGGGAGAAGAGCCAGCCCTCTATTCACAAACTGTTAGCAATGGGGAGTTGGCATTCCCACTCTCCCCATCCAGAGTGCTTCAATCGGGTGCCCTGATGGTCCCTCCCATTCCCATGAAATATTTATATAATGGTGTATATATTAATGTGAATGAAAAATACTACAAGCATTCGTATCTATAATATATGATCTTCATTCGGTTAATCCTGAAATGCAAAAAATGTTGTAAAATGTTAGAGTGTAGAGTTCTGTGGTTCCGCGCTTAAGCACGTTTTCGTTCGTTTTCAGCGATAGCAGCTATTCACCAAAATCTTGATTCGAGTTATCCTGAAAAAGTTTGTTAAATCTATTGAAATTTTACAAAACTAACATTTATACATTTTAATTTACTGTTGCCATGGTCACTATTTGCTACTTGATGCTGATTTTATAATAGCAGTCCGCTTTTATTTTTGCTGACCTAAAAGTTATTTCTACCGAGTTGGGAATGGGAAGATTTGAGTGGAAGGGAGTTAAAGATAAATGGGCAAAAAACAATAAGTAATGTTTTAATCATCTTTGAAGTAAAATCAATAAAACAATATTACCAAATATAATGATATTGTGAGTTATGATCAAGTAATAAAGGTTGAAATGTAAAATCAAACACTAGCCAAATGGCACACAGCGCTGCATGAATCAGATCAGCTCATAATTGGTAAAAAGTCCATTTGTAAACCGGAAATGACAAATACATTCAGCAATAAGTGCAAAAGCCTACCACAGATTCCGTAATTTTCAAAAGCCTACCACAGTTGTAATTTTCTGCGTTATATACTGGACATATAAGGAATGCTAGATGTCATAAATTGAATGTATGTTTCGTGTTTAAGCCAAATACCGCCTAAATCAGGTTTGTTGCATGAAAATGTGAAGGTCGTGATATGATGGAAATAATACGATGTTGTAAAGAAATACTACATAATGTACATATAATAATTAAATGCCGCTATTTGCCTCTCCCACTGCGTTGTTAGATGATTGAAACTCTAAAATAGCAAAAATTCCAACGTGATATAATGAAATAAAGTTGATCACCTGGCATCCTAGCAAAATAGCAAAGAAAATTTAGACAAATAAATTTCATACGAGTATGATTACTGCCCAAAAACGGAAACTCAATAAATCCAAAACAAAAAATAAATTAGAAATGAATGACAGGAAATTCTTCGATAACTCTTTTTTTCTACTGGTCCCATAAATGATTCTTTATGTCTGTAAAATAGAAAAGGTAGGCTCATAAACAATGTTAGTTTTTGAATTAACTAATTTGGACGACGAATATTTTTTTTTTTTTTGTGGAATTTGTCGTATATTATCCTCTCTCTAAAAAAATGTAAATACCATCCTATCTTTTCAAATACACAACGTGAGTTAGGTGGGCCAAAACTTACAACGATGCAAATGCGAAGCTGAAAATACCATTGAATAATATTGTGAAGGGATGTTATAATATAAAATGATAATAACAATTATATTTGTAATGTCTGCATGTCTACTGATCCTGCTGCAATTGTAGAAGGACTTGCATTGTCAGAAGCCACGGGGGAAGAAAACAATTCAAAATTATTATACAACACTTGGGAATCTACGGATGATCTGAAATTATATACCGTATAAAGAATAATTCCATTTTTTCGTGGTAGGGTAAGATTTCAGCATGCTACTTTACCGGGGTTACGCTGCCTACATCGCCTTATATGCGGATGCCACCTAATGTATGGTTGACGCGATACAGCGTTTCTTACTCAACCGTTGGATGCCAGGACAGACGCTGTTTGAGCCGCACCTCCTTGGTGGACAGACGCTCGGCACGCACCTCCTCAATCTAGCTGAAGTCAGAAGGACAACAGTGCCCAGGCTGCACTACCAGCTAAGTACGCAACCCCCCCCCCCCCCCCCCCCCTTTTTAGCTGGCGGTCTTTGTCATCTTTTGACCCGTGGAAGCATGAGGTAGGAACTTGTGAGGACCATGGCTATGTTGCGTGGACGCACGCTCCATCTCAGGTGTCTACTCACCATTTTGCAGCCCCTTCTTCGGGGATTCGGTGTATTCGGTGTGGGGTATATATCTGACGTCAACGCTTATCGCATTGGTGGGGGCCGTAAAGAACCACGATACCAGTCGTTATCGTCCAGCGCCAAGTAAGGCTCGTCATCCATGATGACCATGATGTCGTGCTTCACCGGAACGATTTTTTTTTCACCAGGATCTTCAGCCACTCCTTCTGGGTGATTGCTCACTACTCAGATACGGCCGGCCTCGACTGACGCTTCCGTATAACAATGTCCATCTTGCCCGGATACTTCTTCACCTTGGCATCGGTCTTCCTTCTCAGCTTCTGCTGAACTTCACTGTCCCGCAGTACTGTCGAGCGGCCGGAGCCAGGTTCCCCCTTAGGCGTTCTCGTTCCTTCTCCAGAAGGAAAAAGATTTTGTAAATGTCGGATCGCCAGTTTCTCATGATTCCCAACTTCCTCGCTCTGGGATGGAGCTGGCAGTACCAACAAACCATCGAGCGTAGTTACTTGACTGTATTTGCCATTGCTGCTGCAAATTAACTGATAACGCTGTCAAACTTTGTCTCTATACAACAGTTTTATTGCAATTGGCGATGCATTGATGGGTTTCACCAACAGGTCGCATATCAAACCCTTCAACACATGAACCGGGATCAACCGCTTCCGAAGGAAGACGTGATCAGAGATTTTTCGTCTCAGAAAAGCCCAACGGCGCTGAGTGGAATTGATACCAGACCGACTGGAGTGAAAAGCGACCAGGCTTACCGGCGCCGTCGCTTTCAGACTCATTCCTACGAACCATAGCTGTCAACTACATTTCACGTTCAAACTTCATACTTCCACTTCGTGGCACTTAGTATGTGAATTGACGACGGGTGAGTGGATGATGCAGGGATATGATCTTTGAACTCAATTTGCCTTTTTATTCTGAATCTTATGCTTGAATATAGATCTTCAAACACATATCATTCTCCATCTGCGAATTTAACCATTTTAATGATCCGTTCGGAACACCCTGAACTAATTTATTCCCGGTTTCTCTGAGCTCGATACAAATCAAGTACAATGTAAACAACTTCACCGAGTATTAGGCCCAGCAGCAGCATTACGATATAAGGCAGCTTGAACCAGCCTTCGTCTCCATCTTCTACCGACTTGTCAGTTCCCTCATGATCCGTTCTGTTCAGCAGAAACTTGTTGAAAAAGTTGTTCATAGATCGCTTAGCCGGAACCACAACCACATCCGGGTTTCGTTCTACAACAAGCTGTCCGTAGAAGAAAATTGGTGGATCGTGTTCCCCCTTAGCCGCTCTGTAGCATCCGTTCAACAACATGACTGTCGTGTTGGCCGATAGGAAGAAGTTTTCCTTCTTCCAAAGTATTACACTCGATTTTGATCCCTCAAGGTTTTGTACAAATGACACGCTTTCACATGTGCTGTACACGGTGAAATTATACAGTACAGGCGTTATCGACACGACTAGCCTTAAACAATTGTCCAGCGTATCCTGTCTTCGAACTGTGTTGAACGGACTGTGGCCGTTATTGTCATAGATCCATTTGGTAATACTTCCATCAAAGAAGAACTGCCTCTGATTCATCTGGTTGGGGTTGATTTCAATATCTGCCAAGCATGAATATCTAATGGGCTGAGCATCGACTATGTGGTGGAAGAATATGAATATAATAGCACCTCGGATGGTTCGACCCATATTGACGATAGTTCTCGAGGAAAAGGAGGGGAGTTTGTACTATTGATGGTGCTTTATAGTTTTCTTTTGAAAGTTGGACGTATTACATTCTTTTGTATTTTTGAACAATGGCTGGACTATAACGAAACGCAGGCAGGACGCTGTATCAAGGTGGGGTGATACCAGTACTTCACAGTATGTGTCTTCAAAGGGTGGTGACGTTAGCTCATAATTAGCATGCAATCATTTCTACACAGAAAAAAAATAATGAATGTTAACAGGCGTCTACGGGCATGAGACGTGGAGGATGCTTGAAGAGGACCTGGGAGCACTCGGAGTTTTTGAGCGACGGGTGTTAAGAATCATCTTTGGTGGAGAACAGGAGGACGGACAAGGTGCCCAAGAGATTGGAAAGGAGCAGCCACGAATCGGGCATTATGGAGGGATATTGTGTATCAGGCTATGTTATAGTATTGTGACGTTATGCCATGTAAATAAAATAAATAATAACAGGCGTTTAAAATTTCCCTTCGCTTAACTGTAAGCCAAAAGAAGCGTTAACAACGAAATTGTTTGCAATCTTTCATACGCCATACAACAATGTTGGCAATCTTCCATACAACAGACTACATTCCGGCGTTATTTGACCTAAATTTACATGAAATATCCCATTATTTTTTGCCAAATCTAGCATTCGCTTTATGTGCATTAGATAACGCATAAAATTAAATGTTTTGACGTAGACTAAGGAGTGTATCGAAAATAAGCTATCCACAAACTTTCTTTCAAATTATGTTGAAAACCGATATTTTATTCATACAAAAAAAATGATCCTTTATTGTACGAGGTTAAACTTGAACATAATGAAGACCGGATGAAATTTAAGTTATTCCTTCACGAATTTTCGAACTTTGGATCGAATGCTCTTCATCAAGTTCCGGACAAGTGTTGCATCGCATTTTTTTGGACGCTTGAGCCCAAATTTTTTTGAACTCTTGCATGTTCCCAGCTGCCTTACCAGTCTTCTTGAAGACCCTCTTCACGATTGCCCAGTAACGTTCGATGGGTCGAAGCTGAGGTGGATTGATATTTTTCTCAACGAAATCTATACCCTTTTCCGCAAGCCAATTGAGAGTGGTTTTGGCATAGTGAGCCGACGCTAAATCCGGCCAAAACAGTGCTTCTTATATAAAGGCAACAATCTCTTCTGGAGACACTCAGATCGATAGATTTCCGCATTTATAGTTCCGGTAGTGTAAAAAATGGTTGACTTCAAACCACAGGAACATATTGCTTACCATACCAGTACCTTTCGACCGAATTTCACCAATTGAATCGACCTGTCCGCATCGCTCACATCCTCCCCAACGACGGCAGTAAAGTATTGTGGACCTGGAAGGGTTTTTGAGTCCTCCTTTACATATGTCTCATCGTCCATCAAAAGACGCGAATACAATTTCCGGGCCCTTGTTGCTGCTCACTTCTTCTGTTCTGCACTTTGTTTCGAGATTTTCTGCTTCTTGTAGGTCTTCAGGTGGTTTCGCCTCTTGATACGCTGGATCATTCCGACACTCGTTTCTGCTTTTTTGGCCAAATCACGTATTGACATTGATTTCTTCTTCATGATTAGAGATACCACTTTCTGCTCCAGTTTCGGGTTGGAAGAACCGGGTTTTCTGCCTCTTCCTGGTAGCTCATCCAAAGAATAGTGTTCCCCAAACTTATTAATGATGGTTTTAACACTCGCATGATGAATTCCAAACCGCTTCGCCAATTTTCGCATAGTAATACCCTTCTCACTTAGCCATGTGTCCAGAACCTTAATTTTCACTTCCTTTTCAATACGCGACATTTTGAAAACGCAGAATTTGAACCGCACAAACAAGTAAACAAAAGAAAGCTGACAGTCAAACGCACAGCATGCAGTGTTCAGAGCATAAAAAACCATCACAAATACATGCGTACAACGCAAATGTATGTGGATAACTTATATTCGATACACTCCTTACGTTTTACGGGAAGGGTAGGGTGTCAGTTGAAAATCTAAAAATCAGCGACCGTCACGAAATATCGTTACAAATTAAACGCTAATAACTTAATAAATGCTCAATAGGTTTTCAAGATGTTTGCATCAATCGATTGGAAATTTGATTTGAAATGATTTGGAAAATCAACTATCAAACATTATCCGTTAACAATTTCAACCTATTGAAAATAACCTAAATGTGAGGTGATGTCTTATAATGCCGATTTTTCAGAGTAAATTTACTAAATGCACTCAATTTTACTATCACAGAATTCAAATGTTAGCAACGGAGGTCTCATATGCAGCAGTGAACGATATAAAACGGGTACACCTTTGCAAATTTTCTCATTCGTGTTGCAGTACTGGAGCTGTGCGGAGCATCGAGCCAGTGTGGATTGGCAGCTGGCGCTTGACGATGGCATGTACCCTAGAGGGTGCACTAGCTTCATTCAGCGGAGCGGCAAGACGCCAATTTGGATTTGGCAGCTGGCTGTGGCAAGCACCATAGAAAGTGCACTAGCGACCTACCCAATTGGTCAGGTAGCTGATTGCACTGCCGTCTGTTGTTACCAAGCCGTTGGCTAGGCCACCGTTGCTAGGCAGCCATACATTATGCTGTGGTGTGCTAGACAGTCGATTGCTTGGGCAAATAATGTCTTTGTAGCCAGCCGGTGGGTGCAACCACGAGGAGCGAAATAGGGTGCTTATGTGTGTGTGATATTTGGTAGACATCTTTTGGTAAGGCGCAGAGAGGGTTTTAATTAAAATGCGGACCATTTCAAATCCGTCCTTTTCAGGACGACCAATTTAATTTTGAGAGAGTTTGTTTGAGTTGAATGTTTGGTTCTTACCGATTAGCTGACAGCGGTGGCTAAAACAAAATTAGCTTTCTCTTTGTTGCATACCTTGAGCATTTTGTACAATTTACAATTGGCTACCGTCACGAAAAATTTAAACACAGGGCGCTAAGAATTGGATAGTTTCTTGATTGATTTATTTTTGGGACTGCTCTAATCAAGAAATTTATACGATTGTCATTCTATTTACTCAGGTAAAGGGCGATACGGTCAAAATTTGGTCAATATCAACTTGACGTATTTCTTTCAATTTTGCATTTAAAAAACCTGAACACCCCTCATTTTGAAGGTGTGTGTGTGTGTAGAATGTTGCTCCTATTTCGATTTTGGAATTCACTCTTCAGTTGTCAAAATGCCGTCCAAGCAAGAAGAGCAGCGTATCAAAATTTTGCTCGCGCATCGCGAAAATCCGAGCTACTCGCACGCAAAGTTGGCAAAATCGCTAAAAGTTGCCAAATCAACCGTTACAAATGTAATTAAAGTGTTTGGGGAACGTTTGTCGACAGCCAGGAAGTCTGGATCGGGGGGAAATCGAAAACCGGAAGCCGCTGAGACGACAAAGAGAGTTGCCGGTAGTTTCAAGCGAAACCCTAACCTATCTCTCCGAGATGCCGCAAATAAGCTGGGTGTATCGTCTACAACCGTGCATCGAGCCAAAAAACGAGCCGGACTATCGACTTACAAGAAGGTAGTGACTCCAAATCGCGATGATAAACAAAATACGACGGCCAAAGCGCGATCCCGGAGGCTGTACACGACGATGCTGACGAAGTTTGACTGCGTGGTAATGGACGACGAAACCTACGTCAAAGCCGACTACAAGCAGCTTCCGGGACAGGAGTTTTATACGGCAAAAGGAAGGGGAAAGGTAGCAGATATTTTCAAGCACACGAAACTGTCAAAGTTCGCAAAGAAATATCTGGTTTGGCAAGCCATCTGTACCTGTGGCTTGAAAAGCAGCATTTTCATAGCTTCCGGGACTGTCAACCAACAAATTTACGTGAAAGAGTGTTTGAATAAACGTCTGCTGCCTTTCCTGAAGAAACACGGTTGTTCCGTACTGTTTTGGCCGGATTTGGCATCTTGCCATTACGGTAAAAAGGCCATGGAGTGGTACGCCGCCAACAACGTGCAGATGGTTCCCAAGGACAAGAACCCTCCCAACACGCCAGAGCTCCGCCCAATTGAGAAATACTGGGCTATTGTCAAGCGGAACCTAAAGAAGACCAAAAAAACTGCTAAGGACGAGCAGCAGTTCAAGGCAAACTGGCTTTCTGCGGCGAAGAAGGTGGACAAGGTGGCTGTACAAAATCTGATGGCAGGGGTCAAGCGTAAGGCCCGGCAATTCGGATTTGGAAAAGCGGAAGCCTAACTGAATATTTTTCCTGAATTTTATACTAATTGAACTTGAAAAAGAAATTTAATTTGATTTTTTAAATAAACGATTTCACCGATTTACACGCGTTTTCCCTTGACCAAATTTTGACCGTATCACCCTTTATATAAAGTTTTACATTTAAAAGATTATTATATTTCGCATACATATTCATCAATCGGTGTCTGAAAATTTTAAATAATTTTGCGTTCTGGCATGTTTCTGACATGCATGTTTGAATCTGACCGGAAACTGACGGAAGTTGATGAAAACCTTCTCTCGCTAACAGCTGTACCATCCCCAGTACCATCCTGGTTTAAATTTTCCACAGTTGCAGTTTTCAATGAATATTCGCCGTTGTAATCATCGACATTTTCCTCCGAGAATTCAATTTCTAGGTACTCTGATGCGCTGTCATCAAAGGGTATCTCTGAGTTAATCGCGTCAGGAATTCCATCGAAAATGTCATGTTCTCCATCTCCGCCAATTTTATCTGGTTCCAGAAGAACAAAACCGTGGAAGCTGTGAAGCTCCCTGTAAAATAACATACGGTTTGTCTTAAAATCCTCTATGAGTTCTATAATATTGACAATTACCTCAGTAACGCTTTGTTCGGATCGTTTACAGGACCGGACCCGAACTGAAGATTGGAGTTTTCGACCGAAGTCGATAAGCGTATTTCCTCTCTATAGCTGGCATCAGTCTGGTCCAGGTGTTCATTTTCCACTGTCGCAGTTCCCAAAAAAGATCCTCTATTGCAATCATCGCCAGTTTCCTCTAAGAACTTGTACTCCAGATATTCCGCCACACTGTCGTCGCCCTCCGAGTGAATCAAATATGCGTTTCGTTGATGCCAATATCTTCCTTTTGTTTTGGTACATGCCGGTTTACTCTGCCCCGACACTGATGATCAGATTCCAGCCAATTAAAATCTTCGAAGCTACTTCTCTTTCTCTTCCTGGTACTCAACTGCGTGACATTGTCATAAAACGGAACAGCATTCCTGGACTTTTCGAGTCTTTCCGTTCGTATCGAAGTAGAGATCACTAGCAAAAACGAAAGGATGAGTTATGTTAGTGACATAACTGCAAAGTTGACGTAGGACTGCTTGTTAATGTGAAGAAATTGATGTCATCGAATTCATGAATTTCTACTATATTTTATTCAGTCTAAAGAACTATGAAACCCTGTGCTGTTGGTGTGTGAGGCTCCGGTTCTTCTTCCGCTATTGGTTCTTCACGAAAATTTATAGAAACTGAAGTTCGCCTCGAATTGACTGTTAATGATATTTTGTTTGTTAAATCATCGCCAACATTAGATTGGCTTTCATAGTCACTTGCTCTTGAACAAAAGGTCACAAATACAAATTAAGCACTCTTTAAGGAAGATCAGCTTTATTTCTATCCGCTGATATATTAAATTTGAAGGAATTGTATACAACTGCCGAAAAATTAGCAGACAAAGTGTCTGTTTACAGAAGCAGATTCTTCCTAATCAAATGTTGGAACTAAAATGTCCAACGTGCTTGTAAGTGTGAAATGGATCCTGTGTTTACGGAGGGAACATGGTTCGCGATTGAAATGTTCTTATCAGTTTTCTTGGCTGCAGGACAGCCTGAGTGTTTGGCGGCACGTGATACTACGATAAAAATAGGCATTTACACCGTTTCTAACTCGAGATTGTACAGACTGAAGATTGAACATATACCCAAAGGTTGAAAAGGTGGTAAAAATGCAATTGCAGTTTATACTATCATATCTTGAGAAATCCGCATGATTCAGAAAAGGCAATTTCGCCCCTTTTGATTCACAAAGCGTTTTATGGTACAAATGAAGCCATGCAAGTGAGTGCAAGCGACTGGCAAGCAAAAATAGCTCGAAACAATTTTATCGCTGTAGGATCCTTATTCAATCATCAACATATCAACATACAATATGGATGAGTCGATATCACAAAATGCCGCAACGCTATTGGCCACTGTTGTATTGCCGCCGTCAAGTGTTCTATTTTTGTTCTCACTGATCATCGACAAAGCGTTTTATGAAATAAACAATGCCATGCCATGCAAGTTTGTTAGCGACAGTTTGCACATAGCTTGGTGGAAAATATGTCCATTTGCTTCATTGCTGCACCCTGAATTCCTCGCCAAGTGAACTTACTGTTGCGTTTCTATTCCCACATTCTTACCTTGTCAAAGTGGCTAATTGGTTGCCATCAAGAGCCGCCGCGCTATCGGTCCTGGTCTGTATCTCGATCTTGATGTGCACATTTTATTTTTGTGAGCCATCTGACTTTCGAACACTCATCTCTTACTCATCAACTAAATATCACTGCGAACAATCTCACGCACACGTTCAATTTTTCATTGCGAATTGCTGTTGCTGTTTTGCCCACAACTAATGTTAGATTTTTCATCCAACTTACGATCAATAGCAAAAATGGAACAAAATCAAGCGAAATTGTATAACAATCTTATTTTTTTAGTTTGGGTGTAGAGCGAATTACGAACAACTTAACCTAACACCAAGTAGACCAGTTTAGACTTTTTCGTTTTGCAAAAAGTTCCACTGGCTGGAGCGGGAATCGAACCCTTAACTTCATGACGACATGACCGCTTGAACGACGGGCGACGCCGCTAACCACTTGACCACGAAGATGATGTGGGCGATTGATTTGGCCATTTTCTCCGGGACGCGGCAGTTTAAGCAACGCCATTTTGAGCCGGTGCGTGGTAATGAACATTTCGATTAGCTCAAGAGAAATTTCAATCAAACATACTCTTTAATCGGCAAATTGATTTGGTCGTCCTGAAAAGGACAGATTTTAGTTGTTTACGGAGGGATGATTTACGTCAGCGTCGACGTCGGGCTTCTTCCGCTTGCCTCGTCTAGCGGACGTGCCAGCCACGTCAGGCGCCACATCAGCGTCTACTCGATTTCCAGCATCAGGGCCAAGAACTCGGAACATCTCGGAAAAGCTCTTTTTTATCACGAGAGCGGGATACACACGTCTGAACGTGTCGATGATCCAATAACGAATGATTACTATTCTTCTTCTTTATTGTGTTAACGGGAATGCCAGGCCTGTTTTATATAATGGCATATATCATAACATGACAAGAAGGGGGTTCTCAACGAAGGCAATGCAAATCAAATTTTACAAAAGGGGACGGGCCTCAGTTGTTACGCCAGACAGCAGCGTGGAAATAAAATCATTAGTTTTCATTAGAGCGACAGGGGTTTCGGAGGTTAAATTCGTATCTTTTCTACTCAGGCAACAGAAAAACGGCCCTTGTCAGGGCCTCAGAACCCTATCCCAAGAGAGTTGAGATTTAGACACACATGCTTCTGAAACTGCATAACAATAGTAACAATACAAACAATAGTTTGTAAATATTGGCCAGAAAAATTATAACTCACATTTTAAAACTACCTGCAACTAACCGAATCTATTATCTGCACCTAATCTACTATGAACCTATGTACAACAAGAAATACAATGAAGCTAACCTACCCCCTACACTGAATATGTGAAACACATAATTGGTCTGCCGTGCTGCAGTTCGGCTCAAATTAACTGTTAATATTTCGTTTATTGAATGTACAACGTGCTTGCTAGTTTTAACATGGCAAATAGAGATTTATATATGGATACTAGTAAAAAATGTTGCTCATTTTCTCCAGAACGTGGCTTTTCAAGCAACGCCATGTTGAGCCGGTGCGTGGTAATGAAAATTCAATGTGCTCAAGAGAAATTTCAATCAAACATACTCTTTAGTTGGCAAATTTATTTGTTCGTCCTGAAAAGACCGGGTTTTAGTTGTTAACGGAGGGAACAAGGTTTCTTCTCGGTCTTCCTGGGCAGCAGGATGGCCTGAGTGTTTGGCAGCAAATTATACTACGATAAAAATTGACATTTGCAACGTCTTTTACTCGAGAGTGTACACACTGAACATTGACCATAGAGCGAATTACAACGAACAACTTAACCAAACACCCAGTGGATTAGACTGGACATTTAAGTTTTGCAAAAAGTTCCACAGGCTGGAGCGGGAATCAAACCCTCACTTCATGGCAATGAACGACGGGCGACGCCGCTAACCAATTGACCACGAAGTTGATGTGGGCGATTGATTTGGCCATTTTCTCCGAGACGCGGCTTTTTCAACGCCATATTGAGCCGGTGCGTGGTAATGAAAATTTCGATGAGCTCAAGAGAAATTTCAATCAAACATACTCTTTAGTTGGCAACTTGATTTGATCGTCCTGAAAAGGACGGATTTTAGTTGATAACATGGTTCGCGATTGAAATTTTCTTCAGTCTTCTTGGGCTGCAGGACACCACTCTGTAAAATGGTCACACCGGAGAAAAGTTTGTTCAGCTCCTCGTCGTTGCGGATGGCTAGCTGTAGGTGACATGGGATGATTCTGGTCTTCTTGTTTTCACGGGTGGCGTTTTCTACCAACGTGCTCCGCAGACAAGTCTGTCGCATGCGGATGCACAGCGAGAACTGATGATTGGTCGGTCGTCCCCACATGTTTGAAATTCGCTGGCACGGTAACTGTGGCAGTATGAACCAATCAGAGCGAGGCGCAAACATGATGTCATTTTCAACCAATAGCGTTGTGCGTTTAGACATTCTTCTTTTAAGTACATTTTAATTAGTTTAAACAAACATTATGAATTAAGTTTGCAACAGGGATTCAACGTTGATGTTCTACCTTGCGAATGAAATACTTATCGTAAAATTTCTGTGGGCCAGAGAGGAGATATTATCGTTCAAAGTCTCCAAGCCCGCGTAACGCTTGCGATTTCAGAAATTTTAGAACGGCGCCCTGATACAGGAATAGAAAAGAGAGACGTAAGACCTACGTCAAAAAATGTAACTGGATATATTTGTTATAATTAGTAATGGAGAAAACAAATTATAGTATTTTGTATTTCCACTGCACAGCCTATGGGTTTCTAGAATCTGAAAACCCTCAAACAACATCAATGTGTTGGAGCGTTCACCATTATTTTCAGACCTCTACAGTGGCTCCTGTAGTAGAGTTTGAAATTAATGGGCGTACTTATACTATGGGAGATTACCTAACGGACGGGATTCATCCTCCCCCCGCAGAATGCAAACCATTTCTGCCTGATATTATCTTTCTTTGGAAACCGGAGGAAACACTCAGAATTCACTTCACATCGCGAGTTATTACCACAATTTCGCTCCAAACAATTCATTTTTTACACGGCACTTTTCACTATGCTTTTTAATGAATATCTTCAAACGGAATCAAAACAAACTACCAACATCGAAACCGAATCTTTTTTTTTAGCCTATTGCGCTGCTTACCTCAAGTTTGTATAAATACAAGCGGTGCCAGATCAATTGCTCAAATTTTTGACATTTTTCAGGGTTGGCAGATTGTATGATTTTGCGTTGTCCGGTCAATATACAGTGTCTATAATCTTGACTCTTCTGCTTGTGAGCATGCCGGCTATGTCCCGTTCTACGTACACTGCTGGTCATGGGTGTGCGACTACAAGTTATCGATTTGCATGAACAACGCACACTATTGCATTTATAGCGTTACCATACCTTTCCATTCATTACAGCATCTTATCTCATAAACATTGCTGTATATGTGACATCTTTCTCTGTTTGTTTTGATCAGTTTGAGTGTAAACAAGGCAACTTCTGATTTTTGTAGTTGGCCAATATGTGTGTTGAAAATATCACTTGATTTTAACTCAAATATTTCTGTATACGAGTAATATTGTGAAAGGTTTGCATGCAGTTGCTAGTCACAAATAACTCAGATGTTTAATAAAAAAGTTTTCCTCTTAGAATGGATCGATCGCGCCATTGTACACTACACGAATGATTCCCGGTTCAGAATTTGAGCAAAGACGGTAAAACGTATAAGTTCATCGCAAATACTCTAGAAAGATCTGAAAATTTCGTAACTAATGCCCTCAATCCATTAAAAAAGAAAGAACAGCTGATAATCGCATTATATTATTGAAAAAGTCTGATCCTTTCGCGTCATCCAGATGGATTTCAGTGAAAATTGACAATGTCATAAGTTCACGGACAGTTCGTCGAAGACTACAGGATGCTAATGTTCGCGGAAGAATTGCAAGAAAGGTACC
This sequence comes from Aedes koreicus, assembly GCA_024533555.2. Taxonomy (NCBI): domain Eukaryota; kingdom Metazoa; phylum Arthropoda; class Insecta; order Diptera; family Culicidae; genus Aedes; species Aedes koreicus. The sequence goes on along the minus strand of JAHHFK020001687.1, from coordinate 167,093 downwards.
ATTATTAAGGAAAAAGAACCTGAAGGCACGAAAGGAATTGGCTTTGCAACATAGCGCATGGGCCAGTAAGTCATTTAAATGCAAGGTGCAAAAAAAATTGGGAGCGATGAAACGAAGATCAATTTGTTTTCCTCTGATGCTCAACGAAATGTTCGTAGACCGGCCGGCAAAGAGTTCGATCCGCGGTACACGGTAAAAACCGTGAAGCATGGAGGCGGTAAAATCATGGTATGGGGTTGTTTTTCTTGGTATGGTGTTGTTCCCATTTTTCGTAACAATTCCATCATGACCTGATTTGAGTACAAAGAGATCATGTAGGAGGTTATGTTCCCTTATGTAGAAGAGAATATGCCTCTTATATGGCATTTTCAGCAGGACAACGATCCGAAACACACTTCTTAATATGTGAAGGAATGGTCTCGTGCAAACAAAGCATCGGTTATGTCATGGCCTAGTCAATCTCCTGACATAAGCCCGAACATTTATGGAAGGAGCTCATAAGGAAGTTATCTGGTCAAGTATTTTTAAATAAAGATCAACTACCCGAGTAGCACAGTTCTATCAAAATATGTTGCAGTGACCTGTTAATGACTGAATTTAGTCGTATATCAGTATTTAAAACCCATTTGAAACAACCGTGCTACTAGGGTATGCACACTTTAGAAATTATGAATTTTACGCGAGACGTAATTCATGTTTGTAAAAGGTCGGGGAACGTAAAGAAAGATTTCGTGTAAAATTATGTCTCCTGAAACTGACACATACGCAATTCGACGAAAAATGTGTTTGATTGAATTTATTTTCTCATCTCTTTCAACTCATTCTTATGTGTTAAAGGACGCTTGCATGTGTCGGTCTCAGGGGACAGAAATTTACATGATATTTTGGTAGTGTGGGGACCACAGTTCAAAGAGAGTGGTATGCTATACCAACTGAAACTTGCCAGCGCTTGGTTGAGTCATTGCCAAGAATATTGAACAAGGTTCTTCTAAATAATGGAGGGTACAGCGGCTACTAAGAGCCATTAATGTAATTAATCAACTGTAATCAACTGGGATCACTCCGAGGGTCCTTTTATAAGGAAAATAATAAGGGAAAACCAGCTGATTCGAAGACCTCCCCACCATGAGGGAACAGCGGGTGTTTTATCACGGCTACGAACCGAAGAGAACAGGTTATCGTACAACCTTGGGAATGGACCTCACCCCATCAGTAACCGCCGACGTTTGCGGAATACACAACTCGGTAGAGCACATTATCTGCGTGTGCCCAAAATACGAAAGCCTGCGGGTGCTCCATGAACTTTCGGAAATTTCATGGTTAGGGCACTCGCTCTCTTTTGGTTTTAAATAAAATGCCAAACTGTTTTTCCTGGTGTTTCCAGTATCTAAGTATTTATATAATGAGATTCTGTTTACAAACTAGTGAACTCAAATTGATGTGCTACACTTCAATAATAAAGTATTAAAACTATATCGTGATGTACTTTCTGTGATCTTCACAGTTCTACTGCTAGGAAAATATCAGCCCAAGAATTCATCAAAAGAGACGACAAAACCAGTACAATTGAACACACCTTTTGTCGAGATGCCAACATGCGCTGTTCCTGTTTTGGGATTCAGAAAGTTACATGAAATTAATGTTTACGTTCGTTGACGTAAATTCACGTAAAAAAATTAAAATGCATCTCATGTAAAATTACTGCGTCTTATGTAAAACTTCTTATTTCTTGACGCGAAAGCTTGTCAAAGGGCCTATAAGATTTCAACCTGGTTCCCCTGTCAAATTTCAAAATTCCAAACCATTTGAAATAACATTCAATTCAAATACCAAGAAAGAAAGAAAAACCGTTCCATCCTCACACAACGATTTATCGCATGTTTCCTGGATACATTACGTCTCATTTCTCTGGATTTTACATTTGCACTCCCCGCTTCTAGTTCTGATGTTTTCGAAAATTCACTACACATTCGAGTAAATAGAACTGAGCTGAGAAAATGTAGCGGAACTTTTTCCATGGCAGCAAACTTCATTTCCCACAGCTCAATCAGTACCAGCATACTCGCACTGTAATAGTATTGAGCAGTGAATGTTCGCCCTTCCTCTACTCGTGAGAATCCTAACGAAGCCCTTTGTGACCAGCATCCATACGTTTACTATCATCTACGGGGTGGCACTTTTAAGTGGCGAATGTAAATATTGGAACATGAACATGCTCCCCAGTCCCGTAAAAAAGGGTACTTATGCCATCAAGAAGGAGATGGAATAGATGTCGGGTTTTGCCTCACGGGATGTTTGTCAGGAACTTTCACGGAATTGGGGTTTTTCGTTTGAAAGCTTTCGCTCAGCAAAACGGATGAGTTTGTTTGAGTGGAGTTGCTCGACAACATGCCGGATTGTGTGCATGTCCAGTAAACAACTCAAGTTGCATTTCCTGGATGCTAGTTATAAGCTGAAATACCGATATCGTTCAGCTCTGCCATCGGTAAGTCCAAAGCTAAATTATTTCGAACTTGGCCAATTTCGGAAATCCATTTTCCACGGAGCTGCAACTTTAGCCAATTCAAATTACAACGCCTGTCAGCATGATTAAAATTCTCACAAATTTACCCCAAACGACCCACACTCACACACACCACCCAACTCAGCGACGGAACGTTTAAGTTAATTATCTCGCATTCCACCACACTGCGGCCGGCAGCGGCACTCTCATCACGCCCAGATGAAAATGCAGCACAGATTCTTTCTCTTTCGCTTGGCGTTGGCATCCTTCCATACTGTTTCACTCATCCTCTCTCTCTCTCTCTCTTTCTCTCAGCTCGATGGCTCGTGTGATGTAAGGGTGGGAAACATTCCAAAAAAGCGCTTTCCCATTATACTGCCTGACTTTTCCGTACGCCGGGAAAGCCATTCAACCTAAAGGGTGTCCACGATGAAATTGCTACACACAAAATTGATTCGCAAAATTCGAGTTTTCATCCGATTGCCATCAAATTTTCAGGGATTGAGAAATAACTATTAAACTTCATTTTACCATTTTACTCGTATTTTATTTACAGTCCATACGCAAATGCCCGCACCTTGGCCTTAACCCCGGCCATAAGATTCTGCACAACCTGTGAATCAACCGTTTTTTGCATGTAAACCCATACTTTCTTCAGTTCCTCGACTGTCTTCACTACCTTAGGTCGTTTAAGAAGGTGCTGCTTCATAATCGCCCAGTACTTCTCGATGGGGCGGAGCTCCGGAGTGTTGGGAGGGTTGAACATTTTCGGCACGAAATTGACCTTATTGTCCGCATACCACTTCAGCACGTCCTTGGAGTAGTGGCATGAGGCCAAATCCGGCCAGAAGATTGTTGGGACGTTGTGGGCCTTCAGGAGAGGAAGCAGCCGCTTCTGGAGGCACTCTTTTATGTACACCTGTCCGTTCATCGTGTCCTGGGTCACGAAAGGTGCACTCCGCTTCCCGCACGTGCAGATGGCTTGCCAAACCAGGAATTTCTTCGCAAATTTGGACATCTTCTGAGTGCGGACATGCTCCGGAACGCTGAACTTATCCTTGGCCGTGAAAAACAGGTTGCCGGGGATCTGTTTGAAGTCGGCCTTCACATATGTTTCGTCGTCCATGATGCAGCATTCAACTTTCGTCAGCATGTTGAGGTACAACTTCCTGGCACGGGTTTTGGCGGACTTGTTCTGCTTCTCGTCGCGATTAGGGGCCTTTTGTACCTTGAACGTTCGAAGCCCAGCCTTAGTTTTGGCCTTCTGGACAAAACTTCGGCTTAGGTGCAGCTTCTTAGCCACATCCCGAACGGAGGCGTTCGGATTTCGGTTGAAGGCCCCAACTACGCGGTTGTGATTTTTGGTGTTGTACGGAATACTTTTCCTTCACTTCTGGGCTTCCGATCGGTGGTCAACCGTTCCTCGAACCGCTTAATCACTCGCGACACCGTGGAATTTGCGATTCCCAACGTTTTAGCGATGGAACGATGCGAGAGATCCTTGTTCTCGTGATGAATGCGCAAGATTTTATCACGCACGAGCTGTTCTTTCGACTCCATTTCCGCGAGTTTTGATCACAGGACTTTAAAACTTGCAGGATGTAAATAATGCACTATGAACTAAATCCACCCAAATTTTCATTAAATTCTACCCAACGGTTAAAAAGTTAGAGCAATTTCATAGTGTGGCAATTTCATCGTGGACACCCTTTAACCCTCCCCCCCCGACACCCACCACACACCACGGGAAGCCTCCATTTGCTTTGAGGCCACACAATTCACCTTGCCCCCCATGCCCCCCACCCCCCCCATTTATTCCATCTTTCATTCCCTTTTTCGACAAGTTTTGACACTTTCTTCCAATCTTTTTCAAACTGTTGAATGGTATCTGTTGCCGAGGCATGTTTCCTAAGATGTGCTTTTGTCAATTCCCAGAGTTCTTCAATTTATCAAATTTGCGGGTCCTTTAGAACGAATGAAACATTCTTGGTGGTCTATCATTCTACCTTTGGTTTCGCATAATGGCAAGACGCAAAATCTGGCCAGAAGACAACAGGATCCTGAGGGCATCTACAACGGTGGTCAAAATCGTGGTTTGGATTTAGACCAAACGCAAAAACATTGCTGCACCGGTGTTGTAAATTTTGTTTTATACCGGATCTACTTTGCATCTATTTAAATCTGGTATATGTTTTGATATATTCTTGCAGCAATTTGGAAGAAGAAAAATACCGTTCCAAACACAACACGCTACTTGATAATACCAATTAATGGTTAAAATTTTAGCTTTTACTAAACAAAAACTCAACTGTATTGACTGAAACTATATAGGTGTTTCTGAGCCGAAAAGTGGCCGTGTTTGGTGTGGGTGATGCTGGCGCCGGACAGAAAGTAGTTCAAGTTGCTCACGGTGCTAGCGAATTGCCTTTTCGTTTTATTCATGAATAACAAATGCTTCTCTTAGTTTTTTACAGCCACTGCATTTTCCGGAAAACGCTGACTAGTTCAAAAGGACGACCCAACAAACATCGGTGTTGAATTAGAGCTTGTTCAACCAAATTTAGAGAAGCTATTCAGCTGTTTCTTCTAGAATGGCTGAATAGCTTCTCCAAATTTGTTTGAACAAGCTCTAATTCATCACCATTGTTTGTTGAGAAGGCTCCCAGAATTGTGAATTCGGCCTATTGTTAAAAGTTGCCTGTCTTTAAATTTTTCTTCATCGGCAGTTACATGAAAGGCACCGGCTGAAAGTCTCTTTAATAAAGACATCTAATCTAATCAGTTACATTAATTGGTCAGAATTTTTATGAGACTTCTAGAAACTGAACAAACTCTCAAACAATTATTTTCTGATAACTATGAATTTGGAAATATCTAAGGAGATGGAGTGGAAATATCATGACAGAAGTTGATCAAGCTTCTTGGAAGTGAATAAAATATTGGAAGATTCGAGATTATCTTGAAGTTTGCTCGCTCTCTTTTTTAGGAAGAGAATTTTTTTTTTTTTTTTTTAAAGTGGTGGAAGAATAAAAAAAAGAGGGGGAAATCCATTAAATTGCCAATGACAAAGTAGCTGGAAACTTAGTTGAATAGAAATTGTTTTTTGGAAATAACCGAATTTTAAATAAAAGTTATATAAGGGAACGTCCATTAATTATGTCACGCAAAAAAGGATTTCTTATTAACACCCCCCCTCCCCCCTTGTCACGTTTCTTGTATGTACCTTCAAAATTGTATGGATAGTCATGTTTTCTCAAACCCCTCCCTCCCCCCTTACTGCGTGACATAATTAATGGACCTTCCCTAAGTTCGTTGAATTTCTGTTATATAAATAGCATTGCTGAGATGTTGTTAAACCTTACAAGAACTTTTTACAATCTCCAAGATTGTGATACGGCGGAAATTCTAAGACATTGATAAAACATAAAAAAGTTTTCTTCCTAAACAACATCATCATAGATCGTTACTCCGCGTATGGGAGAATACCAAATTAACAATCATAATGTTTAAAAAAGTAGTTGATTCTGATTTTGATTCTCGGTTCGGTACGAAAAATTCTAGAGTAGCAAGGAGTTTAAGTTCTTCTTAAAGGTTAAGTACCATGAGCATCTGGGATGTTCCCTGAACTATTAGAAAGTTTCTCTAGGAAGTGAACTTCGAGGAAGCTCCCCAAACCTATGCAAAAAAATCCTGGAATATTTCCTATACTTTTGAGAATGTTCAAAAAATCGTTAGAAGTTTCCTGAATTTCAGGGACGTTTCCTGAAATTCTGGAAAGTTCCCAGATCTTTGAGGAAGTTCTCTGAAATTTTTTGAAGATCTCAGGTCTTCTGAAAAAAAATCTGAATTTCTGGGAAATTCACTTATTCCTGAGAATTTCATAAACTTATGAGAAGTTCTGTGAACCTCTAGAAAGATATGCAAACTTTTGAAAATCTTCATGAATTTCTGGAAAGTTCCATGAACTTTTGGAAAGTTCTCTGAAATTCTGGAAAGTTCCCTAAGCATCTTGGGTATGAACTTCTGAGAAATCCCAAATTTAAAAAATTATGATAATTATTCTTAACCTGAACGCCCGATCTCTGATGAACTGTAGATGCGACTGAAACGAAGCAGAAACGATGACGTGGGGGTTTGAACACGCTTTCATGAACTGAATATATAACTGCTTGACTGAGTGTGAAGAACCGTTGATGACTTAAATTCTGAGATTTTCCTCAGTTTTTTCGCATTTTTCCAATTTTTTTGTTTTTTTGGATGATCCCCAGGAAAAACGGGAAAATCGAAGGATGTGAAGTGATCTGAAAAGATTTTACGTATTTTTTTCGCGTTATGTCTTCTGTGTTTGTGGATTTTTTTCCGATTTTGCGATTTTTCCGAACTTTTGGGAAGCATTTTCGTTCATCAGTTTCTTCACCTCTTCTGGTGTTGGGGGACGCAAATACTTCCGGCCGTAAGTCTTCATGATAGCTTTGCCAAAATTTCCCTGGGTCAATCCTCACATTTTCGTCTGGAAAACTAGCTGAGGAACCGTACGCCAACATCCGTAAGGCTGCAGTGCACTTATGCCCAGGAACATTTCCCTTGGCATGCGACAACGACGCAGCAAGTGCTTCTTGTCGTTAGTTGGCGTATCGCTAAAGTAGTCCTGGAACAGCTTCTGATGACCGAAATGATAATCACGGTCGATGTTGGGGCGTCTTCCACGACATGACCCTCTCCATTTCAACCTTTGTTATTCCGTTGCCAAATTAAAAATCAGCATTATCTAACATCGTCGAAATGAAATGCATGCATTCACACACTCACCTTCAGCCAAACGAAAGAACAAATATTCTTCGTCGTCTACTAACGACGGACTAAAATCCCACAAATACCCAAAAAAAAACTTTTTCCCCAACCCCCCGCCATTTCTCAAAATCAACCCCCCCTTTATTTTTAATCCCTCACAATTAAGTCCCCCCAAATCCCATTCCATTTCCCCCCCGCACCCTGTATAATAAAGACTAAAAGTAAATTGGTACGCAACTCACGCGCCCCTAGCTCGTCTCTAGTGTTTTTTTTTTAATCAGTTCGTTTATTTGTTAGGCTCAGGCGTGTGTAACACTTTACGGAGCCGATATTCAATATTGTTATTTACAATGTATAATTTTTCAATTTTAGTAAAATGGGGTGCCAATTACTCGTGGCTAGCTAGAGGTTAATGGGTCACATTATCGTTTGGAAGGGGTTAGGCAGGTAACTTATTGAAGGTATTATTTGCTACTCATAGTTGCGACATCTACCAAATCCACGTTGTCCCTTTCAGGAACTAAGCCGCACTGCTTGCTGGGCAGGTACAAGTAGCACGGAAACAAAAGGAGTCTCTAGTGTTGGGAATCGAAAATCTTTGACAGTGGTTTGTTGACACTTTTATAGAGAACAACTGGTGTAAGTTTGATCAAAGAAGTCGATCGCGTTCAGAAACAACGTCAAATAAAACTCGAAAGAAGAAGAAATATTGCACACAAACACTTGGAAAATCCAGAGTGGTCCGGTTTCCTGGTGGCTAAAGAGCTGAAGATGCCGAAAACAACAGTTTGTCAAGAGCTCAAAACCTACAAGGAAGCCCTGAGTGTGGAAAGAAATCAGCGGTCCTACAAAAAAAAACTGGAACCAGGGATCGTCAGCTGTGCAGCAAGGTGTTGAGGTGCGTTGAAGCCAACTCCGGTCTTTCGATCCGAGATGTGGCCAGAAGATAAAACGCCAACTTTCAAACGGAGCGCAACATCCTTGCCAGGGAAGGACACAAATCGTACAAAGCCAGTAAACATCCGAACCGGCACATGAAGCAGAATTCCGTTGCCAAAAAGCGTGCAAGGCTCTTGTACGGCCGTGTTTCGACGAAACACAGGGGCTGCACTCTGATCGATGACGAAACATACGTCAAATTCAATTTTAAGCAGCTTCCCGGTCAAAAGTTTTACATCACGGCTGGACGTGGGGATGTGCCGGGGAGATTCAAGTCCGTGTTTGCCGACAAGTTCGCGAAGAAGGCCATGATGTGGCAAGCGATTTGCAGTTATGACCTGAAAACGGAACCATTCATCACATTCTTGACTACACGGTGTTCAATAAGTTCGAATACAAGTTTACATCATTGCGTAGATATGCGCCATGTACATATTGCTGCATTGGTATTGGTGTCAGCTTTAGCTTCATTCATACGCTACCGAATGTGCGCGGTGTTGACATTCAGTTAGTTGTTGTTTGTTTGTTAGGCGCGATGAAAGAGTATCGGGACTTCGTAATTAAGCGTTTTTTGAACGTTGAGCGACCCGGCGATATATTCCGGCTGCTGAAATCGCATGGGGTCAAGCGGAACTTTGTCTACACGACCATCAGGCGATACCGGGAGACGTCCTCGACCAATGACCGTGCGAGATCCGGTCGGCCGCGTTCAGCGAGGACGCCACGGGTCATCAAGATCCTGAGGGAGCGTATGCGGCGCAAAATGACCGCTCAATCGGAAATCGGCTGCAGATCTCAACGTTTCCATTGGAACCGCTCACACCATACTCACCAAGGACCTTGGTTTCAGGCCTTACAAAAACGTAAGGTCCATGGCGTTTCGGAGGCACCAGCAAAAAGCGGTTGGATCGAGCTAAGAGGATCCTCTCTCGGCACGCTGGAGGAGTTTGTTTTTCGGACGAGAAACTGTTCGTGCTGCAGCAGCCGCACAATGTGCAAAATGACCGGGTGTGGGCGCCATCGAGGGACAGCATTCGGAATCCAATATAAACATCCCTCGGTTCCAAAGTGCCGCGTCGGTGATGGTTTGGGGGGCAGTATGCAAACGTGGTAAGCTACTCTTGGTGTTTATTGAAAAAAACGTCAAAATCAACGCGGCGTACTACAAAATGAGGTTTTGGAAAAGGTTGTTGCCCCCAGTCTCCGAAGCCTCTACGGCGATGAGCACTACGTGTTCCAGCAGGACGGTGCACCAGCCCATACTGCAAATGTGGTTCAAGCCTGGTGTCGGGACAATTTAACCGACTTTCTGAATCAAAATTTACGGTCTTTTTGTTCATACCAATTTACTTTTAGTCAGCCTATATTGTGGCCCGGCAAGGATTTGTAGTCGAATTTGACGTAGGTTTCATCATCCGTGATCATACAGTTGGAATTCCAAGCAAGCATCGTATCGTACAATTTTCGCACTCTGGGCCTGTTCGATGCTTCTAGTTTCGGACTCCGTTTCAGCTGCCTAACCCTTTTGCCCGCATTCTTGTGACGAACATTAGGAATAACGGACCCCGAGCAGCAGCAGTACCAAGGAAGCAGCAGCAGAATCGCCGAAGAGTAACGGAACGAGCAATCATGGCCAAGGCTGAAAATCTCGGTCGGGTATGATGATTCCGAGGAGGCAGCACCGTTTGTTCGTATTACCGTTCGAAGACAGGATATCCCGGTCTGGTCCCGACTGCTGGGTTTGTTAAAACATTTTTATCTAATTTAAACAATTCTGGAGTACGAGTTTTGGGTGGCAATGGCCTCGATTTTGTTTGCATTTGTTACCTTTTCATGCAATGGTCAAAATACAGTTTTAAAATTTTGAGTATTTACACCCAAAATTGTAAACTTTTTAGAAAACAGCCATATGATTACTTTATGCCCAAAACCAAAAATGTGATTCGAATTAGGTAAATAAGTTGTTCCGTTCTGGAGTTATCACCGAAAACGCGTTACAAAAAAAAACGTGTAAAAAAAGACCTTAGTGTATTTCGATCTGTCACTAACTCATCAATATCGAAATTTTGGAGAGCACTCTGCGTATGTTATCGATGAACGATTTACATTTCCTCCAATGATTTTCCCCGTTTTTGGAACCTTGCCACAAAAGTTTACATCTTTCCTTCTAACCGTCCACTCCTTCCTTAAAGGGATCGGTTGGGAAATGTAGGAACAGCAGAGTTACATTAACTGTGATGAATCCATTCTACCCAATAGGGAAAGGGTAGAGGGGAAAAAAACGGACAGCATTTGCCTAAATGGGTGCTAATTAAGGGCACTTACACAATGTTCAAATTCATTTCTTCCATTGAATTGATTGCCGCTTTGTTGATGCTTTTGTGAAATGTCGGAAATGACACCGGACCGCAATTATAGAAGGTATTTGGACGTCTAACTAATTGACTGTTATTTTTAATGTCTTCGCATCATCAAAGAAAAATCTCGTCTTTGATAATTGATTAACCTTGGACAAAGGATTTATCAAGACTATGGATCGAGATATGGATAAAGTTCCTGCTCAATATTTGATTCAATCAATCACTGCGGCTTCTCGATAAAAATTACAATCAGCAGCCTTCTCTCGTCCCAATAAATGAGACCACTCTGAAACCCGAATACCGAGGGACCATACACTTATAGCTTAAGTCATTTAATATTTGGACACCAAACAAAACTGATCCATATCGGAACCATGTTAATGAAATAAAAGTGTTAAGCACTCAAAAAGAAGGTCATTTATTGGTTGGCTAACCTGAGCGGCCATTTTGTTCCACCATCTCTTCATCTCTGTTGCATCCCGAGTCCCCTCCTCACCATCCTTCAACTTCTGTATGACATCTGTCCAATATTTCTCAATTGGGCAAAATTGAGGGCAGTTGGGTGGATTGGATGCCCTTTTCGATTAAATCCACCCCGTTGTCTCGGTACCACTGTAGTACATCTTCGATGCAGTGGCAGCTTGGCAAATCAGGCAAAGCACTCCTGCTTAGTCATGTTTGTCACGAGAACCTAGATTTTTGTCCGCAGCTGGAAATACCTCGCCAGATCATAAGCTTCGTTGCGAATTTCATCGGCCAAAACAAATTTGAACTTCCTAGGGACATCGCCTCAACCAGTGGCTTTAAAGAACTTTTGTCCGAGAAGCTGCCCATAATCTATCTTCACATATTTCATCGTCCATGAGGATGCATCTTTCGTTCTTCGTACGGCCCTCATTGTACAACTTTCGGGCAAGTCGTTTGGCCATTAGATTCTTCTTCAGTGTTTGGTTGCGAAATGGAATGAAAAGATTTAAATCCTTCTCGCAGATGGATCCTTCTGACGGTGATTTGGTTGGCATTGAATTTCTTGATGAGATCATACCCCGACAGCCCTGAGTTTGCCCTAATCGTTCTCAACACCTTCAAATGCAACTTCCGATCCTTAGTTCCACTATGACGCCTGCTATGATCCTGCCGACCCTAGTAGCACACTTGTTGACATTCGATCTGGCTAAGTCATAATTAAGTTACTACAACTAATTATGGTCGTAGGGTGCTACTTGAGGATCGATAAGGGCTCCCAAAATCTTCACGTAGTCTTACACAGCTTCCTAAGTTCGCGTTCATAATTCTCTGTGCGGTCGATATTGTCATGCGCCGCCTTAAAATCGATAAACAGGTGATGCGTCGGGACCTGGTATTCTCGGCATTTTTGGGGAATTTGCGGGACAATGAAGATCTGGTCCGTTGTCGAGCTCCGTCGGCGTAACCAGCCTGACAACTTTCCACGAACTTGTCTACCGTTGGTGATAGACGACGGAAGATGATCTGGGATAGCAATTTGTAGGGGGCATTAAGGATTATAATCGCTCGATAGTTCTCAAACTCCAATTTGTTATCCTTCTTGTAGATGGGGCATATAACTCCTTGCTTTCACTCCTCCAGTAGCTGTTCGGTTTCCTATATTCGGACTATCAACCGATGCAGACAGATGAACAGCTTCTCAGGGCTTATCTTGATGAGTTCAGCTCCAATACCATCCTTGCCAGCCGCCATGGTATTCTTGAGATGTTGTGTAGAATCCTTAACTGCTCCCAGCGTTGGAGCTGGTTCGTTACCATCGTTCGCCGAGCAGACGTAGTCCTTTCTTTAGCTGCCTTGGTCTTCTACGCTTGTGTCCTCTGCACCATTCAGGTGTTCTTCGTTGCGCTGCTTCCACCTTTCATTCAGCTCACGTCCATCCGTCACAATGTCCCTATCCTGATTCCTACACATTTCGGCTGTGTTGAGCTTCTGATCGAACTTCCGCGTTCCTTAAGTGCGGTGCAGCTGCTCCATTTTCTCACACTCCGCTTTTTCAAGGCGGCGTTTTTTCTCCCGGAATAGGTGACTCTGCAGCTACCACTCCCGTCTGTAACGGTCCACGTACTGCCTGGTCTCAAGCTGCACCATGACTACCCGTGCTGCGTCCTTCTCCTCCAAAAGCTCCCTTCACTGCTCGTCGAACCAAGCGTTCCAGACGTTTTCAGCTGCGTCATTTATGGCTGCTTGGATCTTATTCCAGCTGTCCTCAAGAGGGGCTTCGTCGAACACACCCTCATCCAGTAACGCTGCTTCGATACTCTGCGCGTAGGCTGTGGCGATATCCGATTGCTTCCCAAGCAACACACAAGTTTTATAACGGTTGAAAATACTTTTATATGACTAGATTTGGTTATAAAGAAGCTTACTCAACATAAAATCATGAAGATGTGTTACTCGGGTTTAGTCATTCGAGATTGTACCGTGACGGGCGATGGCACCGTACGTTGTTATCGACGGATTGTTTTGATCGCAGTTTAACCATCAACAGGTAGTCGGTGAGCCCGGGATTCTTCACGCTTTGGCGTTTCGCTGATCACAATGAAAACTGTTACCTCTAAACGTACGCACCATAGATTCTTTCCAACACACCTCCTGCAGCGCTACGTGGCCGATCTTGTGATCCTTGATTACATCGGACAATATGCGGGTGCAAACGATCTGAAATTGAAGGAGCTGCAGTTCGACGTACCGAGTTTCCAATCCTGTGATTTTCGCGGTATGTTCCGGTCGAAAACGGCTTCAGATTGAATTTGAATTGGATTTGGATTGGATATGGATTGGATTTGGATTGGATATGGATTGGATATGGATTGGATTTGGATTTGGATTGGATTTGGATTGGATTTGGATTGGATTGGATTTGGATTGGATTTGGATTGGATTTGGATTGGATTTGGATTGGATTTGGATTTGATTTGGATTGGATTTGGATTGGATTTGGATTGGATTTGGATTGGATTTGGATTGGATTTGGATGGGATTTGGATTGGATTTGGATTTACAGGGGGCGGCAGAAAATAATGCGAAAATGTTCAAACTTGAGTATTGGGTTAATTCGTGTAGCTAGTGACTAATTTCTGTCGAAAGTGTATTTGTTTATGTTTACTTTCAAGTGCTGCATCCAAATATTCTATTTGTTTTATTGCAAATTCGTCAAAATGTTCGCGAAAGAAGTGATCACCAGTTTGTTGCTCGCCCAGAAGAAGCCGAAAGAGATTGCCAAGGTGGTAGGGTGCCATTTGGCAACAGTTTACCGCATAAAAAAGTCCCTGCAGGATGGTCCTAAGCAGCGGAAGCCGGGAAACGGACGTCCGCGCTTTGCACGCACGCCAAACGTGATCAAATCGGTCCGTGCAAAAATTGCTCGCAACCCGGTGCGTTCCATAAGAAAACTTGCAAAGGAAGCCAATATTTCGGAGAAATCCATGCGGAGAATCATCAAAGAAAACCAGCATGCATCTTCCAGAGCCAGAGTGAAACGCCACTTGATTACGGACCGGGTCAAGGAACTACGAGTGACTCGTTCCAAGAGATTGCTTTCCTTGTTGAAGAAGGAAAAAAATGATAATCCTGTTCTCCGACGAAAAGCTTTCCAGCATTGATGTTGTGGCCAAAAGCTGCACGGACCGGTTCATTCCACCGCAGAAAATGGAGAACGTTCCGGAAAAAGTGAAATTCAAATTTCAAACCAAACATCCGGCTGGTGTCATGATGTTTGGCTTGGTGGCGTCCAACGGTTTGAAAATGCCGCCTGTTTTCATTGATGCTGGAGCTAAAATCAATACCGAAGTGTGTATCGGTATTTTAAAGGACCAAGTGCTTCCCTGGGTGAAGGCCAACTTCTCCGAGGACCAAAACGTTGTCCTACAGCAGGATGGAGTGCCGTGTCACACGTCCAATCGAACCCAACAATGGTTGAACGATAAAATGAAGTTTTGGCCGAAGGATTTGTGGCCCCCTAGCAGTCCAGATCTTATTCCGTTATTTGATTTGGGCATATGTTGAAGTACGAGCCTGCAAAACATCACACCCTAGTGTGAAAACCCTGAAGTCAACCATAACACGCACATGGCAGTCAATGTCGGAGGATTACGTCCGAAGGGCATGCGCTGGCTGCCGGCGTCGGCTCGAGGATGTTATTAATAAAAATGGAGGACAAATTGAATAAATTTGGTTAAAAGGACTTTATAAAGATAACTGCACTCGAAAATGTTGATATTATTGCTTGAATTAGTATCTGAAATGGGATTTGAGAGAAATAGAACAAATTTTCGCATTATTTTCTGCCGCACCCTGTAATTCGTTCGATTTAATTCGGATTTAAAAAATTCTCCCGTTTTCACTTTTTCCTTGACCAGTTCGTCGTTCACGCAGATAACAAATATCAGAATTAAATTGTCTCAACATTTCATCGAATAGTCAAGTTGCACCTGAAATGCTCGTCAAATGAATTGTTCATCTAGCTGAAAACATCTGGTAACTTTAGCACAAACAAATGCTCAGGATGGAAAAGGTTAAACGACCCAGTTAAACCGAATGACTACTATCACAGAGAACAGGCATCCAGTTTCGAACATTTTTTTCCCAATTTACTGTGTACATTTTTAGAAGCTGGAAGTTGGAAAATTAGCGCCGCCTAGTTTAAGTCTCACCAAACTAAAAATAAAATCAATCGCCGACTATCAAATCTCAAGGCGTGCAGGTACCATCAACATACTATTCACCAAAACTAACGGAAACGAGCTGTAATTTTAAAATGGCAGTTACAGATATTTACACATGGAGGGCACTCCTGCTTGGATGTCTGTTCTCTGTACTATCCCGAGTAACACATCTTCATGATTTTATGTTGAGTAAGATTCTATATAACCAAATCTAGTCATATAAAAGTATTTTCAACCGTTATAAAACTTGTGTGTTGCTTGGTATTATTGCAAAAGCCTTAAAATATATATTAAGTAAAAGTGTGGACTTAGTGGTCAAGCGGTTAGCGGCGTCACCCGTCGTTCAGCCGATTGCAATGAAGTGACTGTTCGATTCCCGGAGCTTCAGCCTTTGGAACTTTTCCACAAAACGAAAATGTCCATACTGGTCCACAGGGTGCTAGGTTAAGTTGTCCGTTGTAATTTGAAAATGAGAAGAAAGATCAGTTATTTCCATTCAATTTCAGCTACCTTTATTGCGTATTTTTACAGATATGCGTATTTCGTCTACAATGTACAGACTTCTTCAGTGTCGTGTATTAATATTTACTCGACTGTACGTTACAGGTATTCCACTAAAAAGCTCAAGCTCACCAGGATTCGTTGTAATTCGCTTTATGTTTACAACCTCCTGTTGAAGTAAATGTCCTTTTTTTAAAAAAAAAAAACTACAAGGTTCAGCCCAATGGGGTTGTGCGCAAAGGTGACGTAGGACTACGCAGCAATCTAATTCCCATACACGTCAGGGCCATCCGCTAATTGATTTAAGTCAGTCCTGATAAGGGCCAAGAAAATTCTATTGTACACTCTTTAGAAAGTATTTGGTGGCTCTTAATTATAATACGGCCCCGGTTGTATTTTCTACGATGGTTGAGAGGGCCACTATCTCTAACGCGTAGAAGATAGTTATGGATCTGTTGGTTCATTGGTTGTTCAATGCGCTTTGCCATTTACTCCGGGACGCGGCGTTTAAAGCAATGCCATGTTCAGCCGGGGCGCGGTAATGGAAATTTCAAACAGCACAAGAGAAAAATTCATCCAAACGAACTCTTCAGTTGGCAAACTAATTAGGTCGTCCTGAAAAGGACGGATTTAGTTGACGGGGGAGAAACAGTTCGCGATTGAACTTGGGCTTTCTCTTTTGGTTCATTTCGCGGGATGATTGATTCTTGTCTCGTTATCAGGGGCGGCTTTTTCCCGCCAACTCGTAGGCTTCAGCAGCCATGATTCTCGCAGCGAGGTTAACGGGAGCATCGGCAACAACAGCCAACTGCACCAATGCCTCTCTGGGCAGCGACTGCTCGTCAATGCTGCCACCAACTACGATCCAACTGCAGATCCTACTCTGCACAGCTCCATGACCGCCGGAAAACTTAATCAAAATGCGAAGGTGTACCCGTTTTATAACATTCATGGCTGCCTAGGAGACGTTCCTTACTCAAATATGAAGTCTGTGCGCGGAAAGTACTGTGCATTTGGTAAATTTACTATGAAAAATCGATATTATAAGACATCACTTCATATTTGCGTTAATTTTATTGGTTGCATGTTAAAAATCAATTGTTTTAAATATTGAAATCGAAGCGTAGAAAATGTTCCGATCGATTGGTGCAAACATTTATGAAATCAATCGTGGAATGACTTAGTTATTAACGTTCAAAACCTATATATTTTTCGTGACGTTCCAAATTTTCGCAATTCGAACGTGAACCCCAGTATTGAAAACACAGACGTAGTCCAAAAGGCATCATTATCCCAACCGACGACTCTGCGAAAAAAAAAACATTTCTACAAATTAATACAGTTGCTTTAGGTACTGGAATTCCACTCCCTATCGCATTTTCGCCCTTTCCTCTATTTCTCTAGCCCGCAAGTGGAAATATGTTTTTTTATTAAGTATCTCTCAGCATGGTGGGGGTTCATTGTAGTTTCCGGAAGATAAATATGAATAGTAAATTGCAGAAGAGTAAGCGAAGAATGAATTGTTCGACTAAAGTGCAGAAAATAATAAGGTAATTCCTTAATAAAATTTTCAGTCTCGTTTCTCGATAGTTTTTGCGATGCATTTTTGTGCTGAAGCTGGCGGATTACATCGATGAGGACCTGAGGAGGTGGAGATAATTGGAGCGGAATTGATTAAATGATAAACGAAAAATTGTGAACACTTGAGGCGCCTGATTGTCTCCCATAGTTGTTTCTAATTTGCCCGGTAAACAACTCTTAATCAGACCTTCACCCTTCGTGCCTAGATGGGGGATATTTTCATGTGGCAGAACAACAAACAAAACCCTTTGGCGAAGCAACACGCGGGTGAACTGTTGCAACTTAGTAGGCTTCATGAGCGGCGAAAATAATCCAATTCACGAAACAGTGTAAACTAAAACGGCCGCATCCACTGGCGTGTGTACGAAGGGACGGGTGCCCATGCGAATTTTCAACAACTTTGATGCCATGAAACTGATTTTATTCGTCCGCAACAGAAAAGGGATTTAGTAGTTTTTGAAACGGATAGCATTATTTGCTTTAAGCTGCCCCGCTGTAAGATTATTTTTCTCGAATTTTCGTGAATCAACATGTGTTAGAGCAATGCTGATTTGAGGAGCAAAATGTTTATGATGTTTATTAAAACATTAAAACAGTCTGAAAAAGTACACACTTTGACTACACAGTGCCGAAGCAAAATGACTTATGTGAACTGAAAAACAACCCTTTCAAATAGGCCTGAAGCGAACCGTGCATGTCCGGTTGTCCTGTACACATAGTGCCAAAATGAAAGGCCTCATTTAATTTCAATCGAAAACCGGAATTGAAACATGATATACTTTGTACCAACCGTTGCCCATTAGGACTTGTTCGGAGAGCTGCGTATGCGACCAAACGTGTTTGTGTGTCGGAAATTGCATAAATTGGAACCGTTAGTTATTATGACCCGACTTGATGTATAATAATAATCCATTTAGCGAATATGTGTTTACGCATAATTTAGGTATGTGGACTTTTGAGCGATTAGCGGTACTTTTTAGCGATCTTTATTTATTTTACCTAAAATTAGGTATTGTTGACAATACCCAAAATATTAATAAAAAAAAAAAAAAAATAAAAAAAAATTATACTTACATTTACGCACAGAAACAACGCGGCCCCCCTGTTTTTCTTTCCAAAAAAAATTAATTTTTTTATTAATTTTTCCAAAAAAAACTAATTTTCCCAAAATTTTAAACCCAAAAATTTTTATTTTTTTTTTTTTCCTACCGCCCCCACCCCGCCCGAAAAAAATAAAGAAACAAAAAAATTGTGACACACAGAAAAAAAAAATTTTTTAAAGAAGAAATCCTGAAACAAAAAAAAAAAAAAAAATGGAAAAAAAAAGAGAAAAAAATTTTCGAGAATGACGATACCGGCCAATTCCATACAGTTTGAAAAATAGCCATAAAGTTATTACCAATTTCAGTTTTAGATACTACGATGTTTAATATTACTTTAGCTTTTATTATAAATATTATTAACTAGGTTATTTGTGGACGCAGTAGCGCCCGTGGCAAGTGTTTTTTTTTTCAATATAAACGGTTCATGTGTTATTCACGCTTGTAGATTAAATAAGAAAAGCATTACATTTTTCTACGTTTTGAATAGAGTTTTTTATTCGGTGAATTCAATGCAGCTTATATTTACATCTGAAAAACTTCGGTGAAGACCACATTGCGTGTAAACTGACGACCATCTCTCAATAGATCTCCTTGCTGTGAATTAGGTACGATGTGAACTTTTACCTGATTAGGGTTCCGAGATCGTGACAAAGCAACGTATAGTTGCCCATGCGAAAATACGGTCGACTGAAGATCAATTCCCACATGATCAAATGTCTGTCCTTGCGATTTATTGATCGTAATAGCATATGCTGGTATGATTGGAAATTGCCGTCGACGTAGAATAAACGGTAATGTAGAGTCACTTGGAGCCAAATCTATTCTTGGGATCATCACAACGTCTCCGCGATTACACTCCGAGATAATTCTCGCAGTAATTGTGCTTCTATCGAGTTGCTCAATAACCATTCTTGTTCCATTGCAAAGCCCTTTTCGCGGATTCAAGTTTCGTAACAGCATGACGATCACTCCCTTCTTCAGTACCAGGGTATGCGGAGGCATTCCGGATGGCGTTTGTTCATGAAGGAATTCAGGAGGATACCTCGTGGCATCGCTTGGGTCCTCCGTAACAACAGAACCTGCACTATAATAAACCGTTGGTTCTCCATTTATCATGTCAATGATTTTCCGGTTCATCGCCAGCGTATGCGCATTTTTCGGAGCCACGATGATGCGTTTTGACAAATCTTGAACCGACATTGCTTGAACATCAGATCCAAACACACATTTTATTAAATCCTCAGTCGCTACCATGTGTTGAGGTATCTCGAGCACATTCTCATCGTTCAAACTTGGCACTTGAGGAGTGTTTCCAGATCCAACCTGAAGGAGCCATTCATTGTGAGCATCCAGCCCCCTACACCGCATGTTGGTTATCAATTTTAACTGTAGGAAGTGTTTCCATAGCCAGCTGGACTTGATGCAACACTCAAAAACATCAGTTCCTCTGATGACAACAGGCAAAGTTTGGTGGAAATCTCCACCAACTACAAAAACTTTTCCACCAAATGGTTGCTGATTTTGCATTATGTCTCGTAACAGTCGGTCTATGCAATTCAGTCCATACTTTGACAACATCGTGATTTCATCGATTATGATGAGTGATTGAAACCACTATGAACCGTTCTACCACCTGCCAAAAGTGTCGCTGCAATTCCAGTCGTTGCAAATGGCAAAACAACTTTTCCAGCATCTGTAAGCATAAACAATTACAGTTACATTCCCACTCTACTGGTTACGGGTAAAACTAATAATTTCTTTCTTCTTCTTTCTGGCGCTACATCCTCGCTGAGACAGGGCCTGCCCAACCGTCTTTTTTCTCGGGTGAAAATACATAGGGAAGCAAAAATAAAAATAAATGCCCCGGGAATTGAAGAAACTTTCCAACCTGAAAAGTTCCTGCACCGACCGGGAATCGAACACAGGCACCTTCAGCGTGGTCTTGCTTAATAGCACGTGCCCGCTTGTCGAACGACGGCGTTTTTTATTGTTGTCTGTGTTATTTCCAGCAACTGCTGCATTCGGTTGTCTAAGAGTAATAGATTGTTTTCTGCATTAAAAAAAATCAAAATTTTCAACGTCTGTTGTCTGTGATTTTTTTTCATCAAATGCTGTGTCTGGTTGTCTAAGGTTGTCACTGGTTTTGTTTTCTGCATCTGATAGTAAAAGAGAATTGAAGTGTCAAATATTTTATTTTTTGTGAGAATTTCCCCGCGTGCTGCGTCTGGTTGGCTAGTCACCGGACAGACAAACAAGGCTATTATATACAGGGGGGAACAAAAAAGGGAAAAGAAGACAAAATTTTTCCCAATTTCAAAGTGAAAAAGTTCGGTGAATTATAAACCGTTTTTGATGAAACTAGAAGCGTTCGACGGGGAATTTATTCTAGTTTCAGCATGTTTCATCAAAATTTGATTTGACTTCCGGGCACCGGACATATCACGGATACTTTGAGGTTATGTCAAATGTGCTAATTTTCTGCAGCTCGTTATTTTTTATGTTAATTGAAAATCGGAAATATTATATTTTTTTCAGAAATAAAAATTCATAACAAGTCTGTCAGTGGTTAAAGATCGTGAATCGGCTTATAAACAACCGAGATATGGCCATTTCCGTAAAATGTAGTTTTTTACACTATTGCCTGACACTTCTTATGTTGAAAAACTCCTTTTTAATTTATCTGTAAGTCTGCGTACCCTTAACCAAATTAGATGCAACTTTTTCCATACGATCACAAATTTATCCTAATTTTTGGAAGAGTAGCGGACATTTCGTTATTTTCCGTAGTTCCGGATTCATTATCGGGAATCGTGAAGGAAGTACCCTACCAGTGTAATGGCCAGAGTTAGAACTGTATCAAACCTGGCTTGCGACATATCAAACTTCATGATTTTACAAAACAAGACCGCTGGTAGTCAACCTGAGAGTATTCTTTCACAATGGCCACACCTGGTGACGTTCCGGATTCCGGGTTCCCCCAGGGAAGTGGCCAGATTTCGAATGATGTCAAACCCTGGCTTGCGACACATCAAACTTCATGATTTTACAAAACAAGACCGCTGGTGGTCAACCTGAGAGTATTCTTTCACATTGGCCACACCTGGTGACGTTCCGGATTCCGGGTTCCCCCAGGGAAGTGGCCAGATTTCGAATGATGTCAAACCCTGGCTTGCGACACATCAAACTTCATGATTTTACAAAACAATACCGCTGGTGGTCAACCTGAGAGTATTCGGTCACATTGGCCACGCCTGGTGACGTTGTGGATTCCGGGTTCCCCCGGGGAATTGGCGAGATATAGAACGATTCCAAACTATGGATTGCGACACATCAAACTTCATGATTTTACAAATCAAGATTACTGGTGCTCAACCTGAGAGTTTTCGGTCACATTGGTCAGACCTGGTGACGCTCCGGGATCCGGGTTCCCCCAGGGAAGTGGCTGGATTTAGAACGATGTCCAACCTGGCTAGCAACACATCAAACTTCATGATTTTACAAACCAATACCACTGGTGGCGAATCTGAGGTTTCTATTGTGGGCATCAGGATTCAATGGCAAATTATTCAAACATAGTTTTGAAAATATATAAAAGTTCGAATATGCTAACAATAATTCAGTTATTTTGATTAGATAGATCTCAAAGGAAAATCGCGTTTAATAAGGCGTGG
Source organism: Aedes koreicus (assembly GCA_024533555.2). Lineage (NCBI taxonomy): Eukaryota > Metazoa > Arthropoda > Insecta > Diptera > Culicidae > Aedes > Aedes koreicus. The sequence continues at coordinate 144,953 of JAHHFK020001687.1, read as the reverse complement.
GTCCACCATTCGCATTCAAAACGGCTAGGATACGCCTAGGGATGGAATCGTACAATTTTCGGATTGTTTCGATAGGTATTTTATACCACTCATCGATCAAAACCTTCTCTAACGCTTTTAGAGACGATGGTGGTGGAAATACACTTCTCACGCGTGCTTCTAATGTAGACCAAAGTGGCTCGGTAATGTTGGGGTCTGGTGACTGTGCTGGCCAATCAAGGTGATGAAAGTCTGTGTCATGCTCTTCGTACCACGCCTTTATGATTTGAGCAGTGTGGATTGGAGCGTTGTCATCTTGGAAGATTCCTCTGCCATCAGGAAAGATGGTCTTCATCATTGGCAGCACCTGTTGGGCAATTGTGTTATTTTAAGTATATTGTGAAGGTTTTCTAAAAGATACCTGGTCATCCAATATTTCTTGATAATCTTTGGCCTTTATTTTTCGCTTTATAACAACTAAAGGCCCAAGAGAATGCCACGATGTTGCACCCCATACCATAACTGACCCCCCGCCATGTTTAACGGTTGGCAGAAGGCAGCCAGGGTTGTAGGCTTCTCCAGGAGTACGCCATACGTACACTCGACCTGTAGTTGGAAACAAGGTAAAAGATGATTCGTCCGACCACACAACTTGGTTCCATTGATCTGGCGTCCATTCCTTATGATCCTTGCACCAGCGCTTCCTGTTTACCGCGTTTTGCGGTTTTATTAGCGGTTTAGAAATGGCCGCACGAGCGTAAAGATTCATGTCGTGCAGCTCCCTTCGGACAGTTGATGTAGAAACTGGTTCTTGAAGCGCATTGTTCAAAGCAGCAGTTGCTTTAACAGCACTAATGCGTCTGTCTGCTTTGACTATGCGCTTCAACGAACGTTGCTGCCGGTCATCCATCTTCTGCTTCCGTCCACAGCTACTTTTATCAGGCGATGTTTTTCCATGTTTTTTATATTCCGACATTATCCGGCAAACTGTGGCCCTGGCAACACCAACCAGTTTGCATGTTTCAGCGATCGAAGCCCCGGCTTCTCGAGCACCGACTATACGGCCCCGTTGAAATTCCGTAAGCTCTAATGGCATTTCGAACTGCACACTTCAGCACTTAACCTTGATTTGTTCCATGCGCAAGCACTCAATCCTGTCACCTTTTGTCTTCTTCTATGCATGTATGTACACGGATAAAAAATAATACCCAATTTGAGTTCTATTCCGCCAGGTCGATGGTTCCGTACGCCAAATTAATTTTGAGTTATTTTTCAATTAATTTTGAGTTATTAATTTTGAGTTATTTTTAGTTTAGGTATTGTTTTGTAAAATCATGAAGTTTGATGTGTCGCAAGCCAGGGTTTGACATCATTCGAAATCTGGCCACTTCCCTGGGGGAACCCGGAATCCGGAACGTCACCAGGTGTGGCCAATGTGAAAGAATACTCTCAGGTTGACCACCAGCGGTATTGTTTTGTAAAATCATGAAGTTTGATGTGTCGCAAGCCAGGGTTTGACATCATTCGAAATCTGGCCACTTCCCTGGGGGAACCCGGAATCCGGAACGTCACCAGGTGTGGCCATTGTGAAAGAATACTCTCAGGTTGACTACCAGCGGTCTTGTTTTGTAAAATCATGAAGTTTGGCCGATTCACGATCTTTAACCTTTAACAGACTTGTTATGAATTCTAGTTTCTGCGAAAAATATAATATTTCCGATTTTCAATTAACATAAAAAATAACGAGCTGCAGAAAATTAGCACATTTGACATAACCTCAAAGTATCCGTGATATTTCCGGTGCCCGGAAGTCAAATCAAATTATGATGAAACATGCTGAAATAAGAATAAATTCCCCGTCGAACGCTTCTAGTTTCATCAAAAACGGTTTATAATTCACCGAACTGTGTCACTTTGAATCTGGACAAAATTTTGCTAGTCTTCTCCTTTTTGATCATCCCCTGTATATGATGATGATGATGATATCCTGCTTTAGGCCGTAGCAGGGGATGATGAGGCATGTACATCAACCGTCTGTTTAACCGAAGATATCATGTATTCTTACAGTACTAGTTTACGCAGACGACATAACCATAATTACCTTCCATAATTACAAATCATTGGCCAGGAAAAGAATTCAATCCGCCGTTAATATTGTAGTAAATGGGCAGACGAAAGAGGCTTCATAATATCCCCCGAAAAATCCCAGCTCCTTCACATTAGTAGCAATAGGAAAAAATGAGCAAATTACCGGAAGTCACCCTTAACCAAAACATCATCAAAGCTACTTCCACTCTTAAAATCCTTGGGGTTTACCTGGACCGTACATTCAGCTTTAGGCATCACGCAGAGGAGGTGAGGAAAAGTATTGACATACGTCTCCGGGTGATTAAGACGATGGGAGCCAGAATGCCTTCTGGTCATAGGTCGTCTATCATGCAGATAGTCAATAGTTGGCTCTTACCTAAGATGTTCTACGGTGCTGGTCTTTTTAGCAGGGGTTGCGACGTTGTTAATAAGAGACTTCGCCCGATGTACAATAAGGCATTCCGAATTGCCTCTGGTGTATTCATTACCAGCCCTACCTCTGCTGTTATGGCCGAGTGTGGCCAACTTCCGTATGAGTATTTCCTTGCCATCTGCGTGATGGCTAAAGCTGCCCGTTGGCTAAGCCTAAATGGTCGTGATGATGTCCCATTGGAAATAAAAGCAAACAGTTTATTCAACTCCCTAACTAACCTTGTTCTGCCGCCAATAGCCACACTACCCAGAAAAAGAAGAAGACCGTGGAATCAATCCTCTCCCAAAATAGACCTCTCCCTTCTCCAACATCTGAAAGCCGGCGATCCCCCCTCAATAGTACAACAAAATTTCCTCACTCTCCGCTCAGAAAAATACAATAATCAACACCACATTTACACTGACAGCTCTATGCTTGGTGACCAGGTAGGTTACGGTATCACCTCCAACTCAAACAACATCAGCTCTGCCCTTCCCCCTTCGTGTTCCATTTTTAGTGCCGAAGCATATGCCCTTTTGGTAGCTTGTACTCTCAACCCTCCCCACTCACAAAACCCTACAGTTATCTTTAGCGACTCAGCCAGTTGTCTCAGCGCTATGGATTCCAACTCCCAAAAACACCCTTGGCTCATGACTGCGGAATTGTTGTCCCTCAAAAACAGTGTCTCCTTTTGTTGGGTACCAGGCCACTCTGGTATACTCGGCAATGAGGAGGCTGACAGACTGGCAGGTACTGGAAGAAGAATGCCAATTGAGTCTGTTGCTGTCCCGTCCGGGAATGCAGTCAGATGGGCAAAGGACAAAGTAAGGGAAACCTGGGAGTTGGAATGGTTAAACAGTAGACATATTGCGCTTAGAAGATTAGAAGGCTCCACAGTTCGCTGGCCCGATAATAAGAACCCTAAAGATCGTCGTGTCCTCTCCAGACTCCGAATTGGCCATACCCGTCTTACCCACTACTACATTATTACTAAAGAAGAACGTCCCAACTGCACCACTTGCAATGTACCTCTCTCCATTCCCCATATTCTAACCGATTGTGTAGCCTATGATTCCGAACGATTGACCCATAACATTAACATAGCCTTGAAAGAAGTTTTATCACCACCTTGTGAACAACGGCTTTTGGACTTTCTGAAAGCAACCGAGTTGTACGACCAAATATAACCCACCGTTCCCGGAACGAATGACCCCTAGGGTTAAAGTCCCGTTAAAATAATAAAGAAGAAGAAGAATAAGGGGGTTTTTTATTGTTGTCTGTGTTATTTCCAGCAACTGCTGCATTCGGTTGTCTAAGAGTGATATCTTTTCTGCATTAAAAAAATCAAAATTTTCAACGTCTGTTGTCTGTGATTTTTTTCATCAAATGCTGTGTCTGGTTGTCTATGGTTGTCACTGGTTTTGTTTTCTGCATCTGATAGTAAAAGAGAATTGAAGAGTCAAATATTTTATTTTTTGTGAGAATTTCCCCGCGTGCTGCGTCTGGTTGGCTAGTCACCGGACAGACAAACAGGGCTATTATATATATGATGATGATAGTTGGCCTCGCTACCATAGTAGCCCGACTGCACGGGACCTGGACCATGGAGAACCGGAGGAAGTCTGAGTTGCTGATGACGATGGTGTTTTCGAAGATATGAATGCTGAAACCGTTGGATTGCTTGATTAGGGGCGTAGTATCTCTGGCTTCGGCCAGACATATACTTGTTGGTTTTACCTTACAGTATAGTTGACCTCGCTACCAGAGTAGCCCGAGTGTACAAAACATGGACCATGTATAACAGGAGGAGTGCAGATTTGCTGAGGATCATCTGATGGCATGGATACGGGATCACGGAGCCGCAGGCGAGGTGGAGATCATGTACAGTATAGTTGGCCTCGCTACTATAGTAGCCCAACTGCACAAGTCCTGGACCATGTTGTTATGTAATCTGTGTGTACGCATAATTTAGTTTTGTGTACTTTTGAGCGATTATCGGTATTTTTTAACGATCTTTAGGTATTCTCATCTTAGCGTGTGAAGGTTTAGTAGCCAGCTTTCTGCAACTAAACCAAAAGGCTCAGTACCGTTGAAACAATCTTTTTAAAAAGAGAAGTCATATAGTGCACACTGGGGAAAACCTATTACAAAGATGGAAAAAAAAATAACTTTCTCCACAAGAGGTAATCAAACAATATCAAGGGCTCTTAAAAAAAATAATTGTCTGATACTTTAGAACTAAACAAGCAAATGAAACCAAATTCGGCTTGTGGAGGTTTTTGAAGGCAAGAAATGTTTCTATGGCGGGTCGAGACCCCTTCCCTCTCTGGAAGGGGGGAGGGGCTCTCATACAAATGAAACACAAATTTCAACCAAACATGAGAATTATCCAGGCAACTAAAACACAAACTGTGTATTTGTCGGGTAAGAAGCATGTTCTGATAGAAGTTTGAACTCCTTCTTAGTCAAGAATGGGGGATACTCTCAGTGCATCATTATGCACAAAAAGTTAATCTTAGGTTATGCCAGAGAAAATTACGTTCAAACCGACAGGATACGGCGTATTTTGATAAAAAATGTGTCTATGAAATGCTTCTACACAGAAAGAAAAACCATGGTAGAAACCACCGAACCGAGGGTTAAATTAAAAACACACACCTACGTTTTTTTTTCCAAAAATTAGTCTCGTTTATTTCTACGATGATAACACTCTGGGATATAAACATTGCAGCAGAAAATACTATGACCTGTCAAATTTCATGGTAGTTTACACGAAAATGCAGTAATTTATACGGAAGTAATGATAGATTGCCATTGTTCGGATTCTCTCGAAATTTGTCCTTGCCATCAGTGTTCCGTATTTTCAGCTGATCAAAGCTAGAATTCAATATATTTTTAATATAAAATAAAACACTAGACAAAATTATTAATCACTCACAATTTAGTTTCATATCCGATTTGTTTTCCTCTTGCGGACGGATGCTCTACTGTTACTCGCGCTGTACATAGTTCATAGATAAGTTGGATATAATTAGGTTTAAGTATCAGTTACTTGTACATATTGTCTACATAGAGTTTAAACTAGTTATTAATAGAAACTTACTTTCAGATATCTTCTTCTACTTAGTATTTTCATCGCTCCATCACCGGTTTCGCGTAATGGCACGATGTCAAATCCACAGAATGTTACCTTCGTGGGACCGGAGAAAGGGCAGCAGGTGCTTCTGAAGGCATTCTTCTTTATATATTTGGCCAGCTATCTGAATTTACCGCACCCACAGATCGCCTGCCACACCAAGTACTTCTTGGCAAATTTGTCCGTATTTGTCCATGCCAAAACATCTCCGGAACATCCAGGTGGGACTGGCCGACGAAAAACTCCAGGCCGAGGATATGCCTGACGTCCGCTTTAATAAACGTCTCGTCGTCCATTACGATGCATTTCGGCTGCACCATCCACTCGCGGTGACTGTAAGGTTGAATCAAACAACCTTCTATCAAATACGCAATTTGGTTTCCGAAAGAGCAAAGGAACAAACGATTGTTTAGCGTTGCTTTCATCTGATATACAACTGGCCTTTGCACACAAGGAGCAATTGGCTTCAGTATTTCTGGATATTAAGGGCGCATTTGATTCAGTTTCCATAGATATACTGGCAGATATTCTGCAAAGTAGTGATTTACCAGTAATTTTAAACAACGTTTTGTATAATTTACTGTCAGAAAAACAAATTACCTTCAATCTAGGTCAACTGCCAACTTCCAGAATTAGCTACATAGGCTTACTCCAAGGCTCATGTTTAAGTCCCTTGCTTTATAATTTTTATGTTAAAGATATTGATAACTGCGTGGAAAATGGATGCACGCTAAGACAACTTGCAGATGATCCTGTGATCTCCTTTAGAGGTCCACGAGCGGAAATCTTGCAAAAACCATTACAAAATTCCCTAGAAAATCTCTTCATCTGGGCCAGAAATCTGGGGATCGAGTTTTCACCGCAAAAAACCGAATTGGTAATGTTTACTAGAAAGCGGCTCCCTGCCCAACTGCGTCTCATGCTCAAGACACTACCCAATTTTTGACCTTCAAATACCTTGGAGTCATGTTTGATTCAAAATGTACTTGGAGTACTCACATTGCATATTTGAAACAGAAATGTCAACAAAGGATCAATTTTCTAAGATCAATTTTCGGGACATGGTGGGGTATTCACACGGAAGACCTCATTAAACTCTATAAAACAACTATTCTTTCAGTTCTAGAAAAAGCAGTTCTCATTAAATTGGAACGCATTCAGTATCGTTGTCTACATATTGCCCTTGGCTGTATGCATTCAACGCATAATATGAGCCTGGAGGTTCTGGCAGGAGGTAAACCCTTACAGTACCGCTTCTGGGAGCTCTCATCTAGAATACTGATCAAAAGTGGAATCAGTAACAACCTTGTGATTGAAAACTTCGAAGAAATGCTCGAATTGAGCATCCAGTCTAGATTCTTGCGAATCTATATTAACTATATGTCATCCGATATTAGTGTTCCATGCTAAAACTCTCCTAGAGTACGCTTTCCTTATCACAGTTCCTCCATTGATTATGATCTCTCCATGAAACAGGCTATTCAAGGAGTTCCAAATCAACTTCGACCTATTTTAATTCCCCATAATTTCATCGAAAAGTACCAACATGTCAATTGCAATAGAAGAATTTTCACTGATGGGTCGCGCATTGATGGATCCACTGGTTTCGGTGTTTACAATGAATACTCATCTGCCTTCCGAAAACTTCAGGAACCTTGTTCCGTATATGTTGCTGAGCTGGCAGCAAGCAATTTCGCATTAAGAAAATTTCCGAACTTTATTTTATCTTCTCGGATAGTCTCAGTTCTTTTGAGGCCCTCCGGTTGATAGAAACAGTGAAGCACTCATCTTATTTACTTTCTTTCAAAAATAGGGAAGCAGATGTGTGCGTTGGTCGAAAGATCATTTAGGATTACCTTTCCATGGGTCCCCAGGCAATGAGAAAGCGGACTCTCTAGCAAAGGTGGGCGCAAAAGAAAGCGATATTTTAGAAAGAAGAATTTCATATGATGAATTTGTCCGATTAGTACGTCAGATTTCTCTTCAAAGTTGGCAAAACGATTAGACAAGTAATTCTCTTGGGCGGTGGCTGAATTCCATTATTCCAAATGTTTCGGCGAGATCATGGTTCAAAAGTTTGGATGTTAGTCGCGATTTCATTCGTGTGATGTCAAGACTTATGTCCAACCACTACTCGCTAGACGCACATCTCTACAGAATTAACCTCATCGATAGCAACTATGTAGGTGCGGAACTGGTTATGATGACATCGATCACGCAGTTTGGTATTGCCCGGATATTGATGCTTCCAAAGCACGGCTATTGCATACCCTAGTGGCCCGAGGTAGACAACCCTTCCGCGAGGTAAGAGATGTTTTGGGAATGCGTGATCTCCCGTATATGCAAGCGATCTACGGATTCCTTTGTTTGTCTGACCTTGATTTGTAATGTAACCCCCTAATCTTGGCGCGGTTTTTGGCCACCTTATTCTGTTTATCGGTTCGGTTAGGCGTAATCTTACCTTCAAGACATGAAGTCCTGCTCGCTTCATTATCTGCTGGATGAACCAGACGTAAGAATTGACCTTCTTTGCCACGTCCCGAATCGAATGGTTCGGATTGCGCTTGAAGTAATCCCTCACCTTCCTTACGTTCACGGGGTCGGTCGTCTTCGCTTTTCTTCCGCTGCCAGCTCACCGTTGGGTCGTCTGGGTCTCCTTGAACGAATTTACCACACGGGAAACGGTCAAATTGTCGATTCCCAACTGTTTCGCGATCCACCTGTGGGATTGGCATGGATTTTCTACGACCGCGCCCATAATTTTTGGTCGAAGCATTTTTTGCTTCGAAGCCATCTCCATAACCACTTGACAGATTGTGTCGAAATTTTGTACATGTAAACATTACCTTAAACTAAATTTACCCAAAATTTCATCAATGTTTACCCACACAGAAAAAAATAATTAATTTTAACAAGCGCGTAAAATTTCCCCTCGTTTAATTCCAAGCCAAATGAGGCGTAACCAACGAAATTGTTTGCAATCTTTCATGCGCCATTCAACAATGTTTGCAATCTTTCATACAACAGGCTAGATTCAGGCGTTATCTGGCTTAAATATACATGAAATATCCCATTATTTTCTGCTAAATCTAGCATTCCTTTTATGTGCATTAGATAACACAGAAAATTCAAGGGCTGCAAAATGGTGAGTCGACAACGGGCAGGGAGCGTGCGTCCCTTCAACATAGCCCTGGTCCTCACAAGTTCCTACCTCATGCTTCCACGGGTCAAGAGATGACAAAGACCGCCAGCTAAGGGTTGCGTACTTAGCTGGTAGTGCAGCCTGGGCACTGTTGTCCTTCTGACTTCAGCTAGATTGAGGAGGTGCGTGCCGAGCGTCTGTGTCCACCAAGGAGGTGCGGTAAGGTAAGGTAAGGTAGTATGCTGAAATCTTACCCTACCACGAAAAATGGAAGTATTCTTAATACGGTCCGACGGTGCTAATTTCAGATAATAATAATTTCAGGTATAATAATTTAAGATTATTTTTTCCCTCGTGGCTATGATAATGCAAGTCCGTTTACAATTGTAGCAGGACCACAATCTGCAGACATAACAAATATAATGGTTATTATAATTTTATATTATCACAAAACCTTCACAATATTTTTAATGCTATTTTCAGCTCCGCATTTATGCATTGTTATGAGTCTAAGCCAACCTAACTCACGCTATGTATACGATGGTTTTTAATGCAATTTTTCCCTTCTTTTATCATAAGACAATTAAAAATACAAAACCTAACATTGATCGTATATCTTCTATTAGACAGGCATAAAGAATCATTTATGGGCCCAGTGGGAAACAAAAGTTAGCGGATAAATCAAATTTCCTCTTGTTTTTATTTTTATTTCTTTTGATTTTAGATTTATTAAGCCTTATTGTTTGCTTACATTTTCCTAGCAAAACGGCTGCCAGGAGATCAACTATGTTTCATTATATCACATTGGAAATTTCCGTTATTTCAGATTTTAAAGCAACTAACACCGCTGCCGAAGAGGCAAATGGCTGCATTTTATTATTATATATACATTATTTAGTATTTGATTGCAACATCGTATTATTTTCATCATGGTATATTATTAAAAACATATTGAAATTATTATTAAAAATAATAATAATATTAATTAAATTCTATCTGCTTCAAGAGTACAAGGAAGTTTGTTCCAGATAGTATAGCTATTTTTTTGTCATTGTAGCTCGAGGATCTTTTCTATTAAATTAGATCATTGGATATTATTAAAATTAATAAATGCTTTTCAATTCTGCTGATTATGACCCATATGTTATCTACGTACATAACATGCCATAATGCATGTTTGTACTTCATTTAATTACGACATGGTTTGGCCAAAAAGGTTTCCCATTCCGGAATTACATTCAACTACCAATGATTGAGCTGTAATGTGGCACCAAGCAGCATATAATTTTCATATGTCTATCATTGTTTCAGTTTTTTCCTCATATTATATTATTTACAACCATTCATGTCATCGATAATATTACCATTACATTTCAGTATATATTCATCATATAGCTGCTTCCAATTCTTATTTCATATCATTATTATATTCATTGGAAAAATAATAATAATAATAATTATGAAATTTTATCTGCTTCAAGGTTACAAGGAAGGTGATTCCAGGTTATATAGATATTTTATTACATTGTACCATAAGGTATTTTTCTATTGATTTACATTATTGGATACTAATTTTAAAATTTATAAATGCTCTTCGTTCTGCTGATTATACATACATATGTCATAAATACATACATATTTTTTATAATTTTATGTATAATTAAATGTTTTATGTTTTGTTTGATTGCAATATGACCTTCACATTCCAGAATTACATTCATCTGCCACTGATTGAGCTGTAAAAAAGCACCAAGCTGCATATTATTATCTTTTTATTGCATATTATTATCACTATTTTAATTATTTCATCATATTATTCTATTTATAACCATATTAAAATTACAGGATGACGAATTCCATCTATGACATATATGAGTTAAATATTCTTGTATATTTCATTGCACTATTCCATAATACATATATTGGATATTATGTCATATTATTTACATTATATATATAATAAATACTGGGTTGGGAGGGGGCATCAGGGTATCATTCAAGCTGAAACTGGACGATGGTTTGATTGACTGCCTGAGTCTAGGAGGGAATGAACATTATCATTTTCTTTATCCTACCGATTCGATTATGATGCTGGGAATTCTACTCCAACGGTTTCAGTGAGAGTGACGCGCCCTTCTTAACAAGCCATCCTGTAGAAAGCTTAATAAGTATTGCGAATTGGGTTATTCGATTTGTTGGATCGTATCGTTGGAAGGAGATTCTTAATTTCCCGTGGATTTCGCGTGAGTGTCTCTGCTTACGGGTCCACCCCTCCGTTTTTGGCCCTTCATACAGCGATATTTTGAATTCAGATCGGTGGCTCAATTTGATCTTGCTATTAAGTGGAGCTGCATCCAAGCCAAGGGCTAGAAGGGATGGTGGCTACCATACATACATACATACATACATATAAAAAAACACAAAAAATAAATTTTTTTTTTTTTCGGTGCATGTAATAAAAAGTTTAGTTTTTATTTTATTTTATTGATGTATAAGGGGGTATGGCACCAAGTCACCAGTCTGAGTTCAAGAACTCATACCTTACATAATACACCAGGCAGTAGTTGAATAGGCTTCGCAACATTTCTACCCATGTGGGTTTTGAATTTTGCGGGATACAATATTAGTGCACACTATAAGTGTACAATAATATTGCATCGCTGCCCACGGTATTGGGGTAGGGTGGGAGAATTGTTGAGGCTGTTTGAGGCTGTAGGAAGAAAAAGGCTAGTAAATGACGGTAGAAATCATCGATATGTTGCGAATGGTATCTACCAAAATACCTGCATAGCCAAAAAAAGCTTGTTCTCTTGTTCCGCATGTTGACCTAATCTTGTTCCTTCACTTTTTATTTTAAAAACACTTTTTTTAAAAACACTTTTGCGAGTGGTTAGAAGAATGATTTAAGTTGAAAGACTAGGAAAATTTAAATTAACACTTCACTTGATCACTTTTTCTAAAAAAAAAAAACTGAAACACTTTTTTAAACTATGACTAGTAAACGCGAGCAAATTCCGATAAATTCCACTACAGATAGCTTACCTTTTGACAGATAGGCCTATTTCGTCTGCGACTTACAGACTTCTTCAGTGTCGAGTGCTCGAGTGCTTTTAATCTTGTTCTTGAAGGCGTAACACAACGTCTATTACCGATGCGTACTCAAAAACTGCATTTTTCTTCAAAACTGTGTAGCTAGATTTTTTTTTTTTGGGTATCTAGCTGGAGCTGCGTGACAGCTTGGTTGTCAAGGCTAGACCCATTCCCAACGTCACCTCTACTACGACCAATACCTTAGAAGCCTATGTTGGCCGCTTCAGCACTAGTTGAAGTAATTATTATTGGACCGTTGTATTTTTCAAAAATTCAGTTTCAATTTTCCCGTGATGATGTTTTGTTATGCAGTCGTAAAATGGAAGCTCAAATCAATACCCTATTCTAGATGTCAGATGTTTAATGATTTCTAATGTTTCCTGGAAATGATAATCCGGGGCAAAGTGCCGCCTAAGTTAATAGCCCCCAGTGCTGAAGTCGTATGCAGTAGTAACTAGATTTTAAAAAAAACATGTAAATTGCCAAACAATAATTCTTAGGGACGACTTTCAGTCCTTTGATGTAGTCTATGTTGACAACTAGTAGTACTGAAGTCAACCCTAAGAAAGTATTACAACAAGAGTATGCATAATATTTATTATTCATACAGCGAATGATATTTCTAGACAACCCTCAATTACAATGGTGCCTCTATGGTGCCTATTAACAGCACTGCGATATCTTCTAATAATAATCCTAAAAGTTTGAATTAATATGTAATGAGTTTCCATTTTAAAGTGTGTTAAAACGGTCAGTCAGTGAGCTTGTCTTATGCCAATGGCGTTCATTTTACAGCACCGAGCTATTTAGTTTTATTAACCTTAGAATTTACCTTATAACCGTGATCAGTTGATTGACATTGAATTGAACTTGAGTCAAATTGAAATGGATCAAAATTACACTGAAATGGAACCGAAATGGCATCAACATAGAATTTTTATTTTATTTTCTTTTATTTTGTTTAATTCTTCGGACCGTAGTCTACATGAATGTATTAAAACTATTGTAGCCAAGATTATAGCAGTCTTGACGCAGTTATTCTGTTTTTAAAAGATCTAGAAGATTCTCCTAAGTCGAAGAGGTCGTCAACCAACGAAAAGGTACGAACACATGATGTCAGTGGCTCATTAAAACCGTAAGAAGTCCGATGGAATCTGGTCAGCAGTAGAGATGACGATCTAAGTTGTCTTCCCACTCTAAAGTCAATGCATGACAGAGGTGCAGGTGCGTCGATTTCACCGTTCACTATCTTTGCAATAAGGGTAGCTTGTTGAATATTTCGGCGACGGTGCAGCGTGTCGAGTCCTAGAAGCCGGCATCGTTCAGGATACGGAGGGAGATCTTGAGGATTACGCCAGGGTAGACTTCTGAGTGCAATGCGTATGAATCTACGTTGAACACGTTCAATTCTGAGGTCACATGACAGTTGATACGGAGTCCAAATTACCGCAGCATTTTCAAGAATCGGTCGAACAAGTGCACAGTAGAGTACTTTGAGGCAGTGAGGATCGGTGAAATCACGGGAGATTTTAGTGATGAATCCCAATTGTCGTGAAGCTTTCTTGATCATGGTGCTGATGTGCTGATTGAATGTAAATTTTTCGTCCAGTATCACACCCAAATCACTGACCTGATCAACGCGCTCGAGGACATTCCCATCAATTTGGTAGTTAAAAGTGATAGGACCGTTGATCGGTGGAACGAAATAGCAACACATTTAGTAATTCTTATCACGAGTTTACTCATATTACACCAGGTGGAAAACATGTCTAGAAGCTCCTGAAACCGGTAGCAGTCATCAATAGACCTCACCACTAGGTAGATTTTTAAATCGTCTGCGTATATGAGTACGTAGTTCGATCCTAGCAACAAAGCAGCATCGTTGAAGAACAGCGCAAATAGCATAAATCCATGTTGATTGTCTGAAATGTATTGTTTGGTACAGCCAAGAATCACATTACTAACGACTATTTCGAATAGCTTCGATCCCGCAGATAGGCTGGTAATTCCTCTGTAGTTCTTCACATTTCTTTTATCTCCTTTCTTGAACACGGGGAACATAAAAGATTGTTTCCACACAGCGGGGAACTTTTGTTGCTCAAACGATTTGTCGAGGATGTGACCAAGAGGAGTCGCCAAGGGAGCAGCACAGCGACAAAAGATAACAGCCGGCACACCATCAGGCCTGGGCGAATACGAGCTTTTCAGTTTCCTAGAAGCAGCAATGATCATGTCCGAAGTGATGGAAAAGGTGTCCAGGTCAAATACATCAGCAGGTAAATTGGAAGCTGCCTCTTCAGCTTCTTGTTGAGATGTGAGCCCAGCGGAGAACACAGACGTGAAATGCTTGGCAAACAGTTCGCATGATTCTTCAGCTGAAGATGATTCTGATTCGTCTAGAAATACATTTGACGGTATGGAAGAGCATCGCCTCTTAGAATTCACAAAACTCCAGAAACTTTTTGGGTCTCTACGCAAGCCAAATTGTACACGCATAACATGTGATTTATACAGACTAGCACTCACTAGACGGTATGCGTCACTTGCAACTTTGAAGGCCTGTTGATTAGTTAAGGAACGTTGCTTCCGAAGTAACCTCTGTTTAGCATTTCGCTCACGTTTCAACCTGCGCAGTTCTGGGTTATTCCATGGTGGCTTAACAGGTAACCGAATCCTAGGGAGGTTTTCGTTGAGCCATCTGCACAAGATGTCACAGAAGCGCTCTGTCATATCGTCAACATCCTGTATATTGAGCAGTTCTGTCCAGTCCGTATTGGACAGAAATTCAGTTAGTGAATCATAATCAAGTCGGTGGTTGTTCAACATCTTCTAGGAACAGTAGCTTGCATGCGAGGAATAGGCACGGAAATATCCAATGGAGGTTGGTTAAGATCAACGGTCAGCAAAGGGACAACAGCTGTTGATACGATGATAACATTCGCAGAAGGAAAGTACACCAGGTCAAGCACTCTATTCAGATAGTTGCGATTTTGATTAGCTTGAGACATGTTTAGAAAGTCGAAACCATCGACCAGGCTAGCAGCTGCGGTAGGCAGTGGAACAGAGTTGTCATAGCGAAGCCCATCATCTCCTCTCGTCCAAGATAGTCGTGGCTGGTTGTAATCTCCACAAACCAGAACCAAATCATTGGACGAAGCTTTGTTACAAACCTCTTGAGCGGAAGCAATATGTGCATCAATAGTTGATACATCCTGGCTACGATCTGGTGGAATGTAGACAGCCAGTAACAATAGTTTTTGGCCCTTTATAGTACACGAAACGCATACTTGCTCCAAATTTTGTCCATTCGTCAATTCAATCATCGAGCTAGAGTACTTTTGGGCAACAGCAACGAGTACACCTCCTAACAAAGTCTTATTGCTATTCTTTTCACTACGGTCACAACGGTACACATTGTAAGAGGTACCAAAAACCTGGAGAGAGTCGATGAAGTCAGCTAGACCCGTCTCGGTGAAGATGATGACATCATAATTGCAGTCGTTGCAGTCAATTTTTGTTCTTACACCCCGTACATTCTGGTAAAAGATCCAGATTTCATCGACCTCATCTAAATTTGTCCGATTCCGACCAGCGAACGAAGAACTGGAAGCGGTAATTACATCAGCAGTTGAATTGTTCGGAGAGAAAGTGTACTTGCCATTAATGGTGGGTTGGAAGACCCTGTCACCACACCCGCACACAGGGCCGGGACGACTGACGACCGTTGGCAGGGATGGCTCGACTGAGGCGGGGGGCTCGAGGGCTTCCATGGTACCAACTTCATTGCGTCCCAGTGATCGGCAGTCAAACGAAGATTTTTGAGAGAAGTTGGCAGGAAATTGTGGAGATGCATGACTGTGCTGGAAGGCTCATGGGATCCCATCTTGCTAAACTGAGTTGCCTTTAAAGTAGGCTGGAAAGTTTGACCATCTGATGAGTTTGTGCTGAGCGAGCAAGCATCTATGCTGGAAGCAGGAAGAGATTCAGGAAGCGAAGAAATGGATGATTCGTCGTATTTGCCTGGATTAGCAAGTTGGAAGACCCCCTCACCAGCTCCGAACACAGGAACGGAATGGCTTGGATGGCTGGAACACCAGCTTTGCTCGACTGAGACGGATGGCTAAGGGGCTTCCATCCTGCTTTGCGACGTGCATTCCGTTATCTGCGTGCTTTGGTGACCAGATGAGTGATGTCTGAGTGAGTTAGTCGATGCGCCAGAGCAAGGAGCGAGATGGAATTCAGGAAGCGAAGAACTGATGTCATATTCATCCATAGAGCTGATATCGGTACATCCAAAAAATGTGTGAAGCAAAGTTGAAGTGTTGCGGTTACGTGTCGCAGTACAGCTGTAACGTGAGAAGAAATCAGGCAGATGGACGATACATGGACGAGCATACTTGCCTGTTATAGATTGTCGGGAGATCCCATCACCAGCCACAACCGAAGGGCCAGGACGACTACGTAGACAGGAACTTATAGTAAGCGCGACTTGGTTGGGTGGCTCAGGGACTCCCAAAGTGCTGTTGGCTATGCGTCCTGGATATACACGTCAACAGCTGGTGGTGACATCTACGTAATTTCGAATTAATTCGTTGCTATGGCGAGTGCAATTGGTGATGGACTTGGATTCGCAACAGAGAGTCTTCGAAATTTTTGCGAGCTGTAGTCCTCGAACTGCCGGAACATTAAACCCTCTGGCCATGTCAAGGGGTCAAGTGCATTGTTCTTCAAAGCTGGATCGAGACTAATTTTGAAAGGAACGAAGGACATGTTGCTGGTGTCTGTACCCTTAGCCACCAGTTTTACCACGTCAGGATCAGCGTCAGTTCCTAAATTAGCTTTAACCATAGCCGAAATTTCCTCATTCGTCACGTCAGGTCTAATGCGAGACATATAGAGCCAGAACTTGTTAGCTGGCTTTTCCCTGACAGGCACAGAAACAACATTATGGCTAATCTGCTTCGATCCGGATTGACACTCAGGAGGTGCTCGTGCCGCTGAGTCCGTTCCACGGGGCCGTTTATTGGCACGCATCGATTCACCAGCAGAAGGCCATTGGTTGATTGCTGGAGATTGCAATGTCAATGCAGATTTGGAAGAAATTTTCTTTATTTCCGTTTGGAGATTTTCAATTGCATTACAGAGCGAAGTCAAGGGTAATTTGTTATTCGTATGATTCGTTATGGCTCGTAGATGGGAGTTTTCGAATTAGTCGGTACAATTTTCACACATCCAATACAGGTTTTTCCCATGCATCGTGAAGTAGTTCAAAGGGCGCGTGTCACACCAGAACTGTTCATGTGAAACACGTAGCCACAGTAACCACGGCAGACAACAAAGTCGATGCCGGTAATAAGCAGACTGCATTTAGCGCAATTTTTCTCCATGCTACAGAAAGCTGATGAAAGCGCCTTACAGTAGACTATAACGTGCACTGTTTGAGCGAATAGCAGTATGCTGTCTATGTGAACTGTGCGTGAACGAATAGCAGTATGCTGTCGACGGAGCTTGATGGCGATGACTATGACGGTGACAAGTTTTTGCTTAGATGCAATATTGCACGTAATGTATGGCTTCATAAAAATTCCGCGAGATGTCGCTGCGTACGAAAAAAAATTTACGAGGAGGTAGCCGAAACGGAATCGAAACGAAACCGATATGGAACTGATCCGAAATGGAACTACTGTGATTAAAACTTTCCCCCCTTCAGTAGTAAGTCGAATACTAGACCCTCACTAAGCGGACCCTCCGCACTGTTGCTAAAATAAACTTCATAGAAAGGTTTTATCTACTGCTCGTGCTTCCTAAGCGGGCCCACCGCGTCCTATCTCTAATAAACATGCTTTTCATCGTCAGTGTAAAGTAACACTTTTCTGTGGCTATATGCTTCATTTTGAACCGTCAGATATTTACCATGATCAAAACATTCACCCCTTTCGAAAATTAGCAATAACTTTCACTTATAATACCATGATAATAGTTGTTTCCCTTTGGTTGAAAGTAAGAAGTCTAAGAGTGAATTGCGGCATAATCCGCCAGTATCACACCTGATTTTAGTGCCTTTATAAACGTTCTACGACGTGGCAGTGAAATAAATGTGCAGAATATGTGATACTTTCACTACTGGTCAAATTATTTGTCTCACATGCATATTTATAGCATGAGATAAGCCCTCTCACCGTCGACATGCTGAAAAATTTGACCCGCGAGAGGGAAGTTTTACCCATGTAATAAAAAGTTATACACGAAAGAAAGTTTTGCATTTTACCTAACATGTCATAATCATAGATTGATAAATAATGTGACTTTTAACCAAGCTATCAAATACAGTCACACGCAATTTCTAAACTGTTGGAAACAGTCACGGGTCGACATTTTTCTCTTTCTGGTTACTATCCTTCGCGCTCACTTGAACTGTACTTAACGACTGTTCCAGAAAGTATAAGCACACCTTATTTTAACGGTCACTTTGAATATAATGAAATATTTCAACATGTTTTGGCTGCGTCCTTTTGTTTGCACATTTCTGAATGACATAGCATCAAAAAAGTGCTCGGTTTTGTGTTACCTATCTAAATGCGCGGTCTTACACCGGAACAACGAAAAAGTATCGTGCATAAATGGTGCACTGTGAGCGGACTCTCCTTGAGAAAATTGGCCAAGGAAGAGGATAGAGAACAGTGTACGTTTGAAGATGCGCCGAAGAGTGGTCGGAAATCCGGTCCTGTTAGTCCGGATATCGATAAAAAGATCAGGGATGCCTACAAGCGAAAACCAGCGACTTCCGTTCGGGATATTGCGAAAAAACTAGGGACCTCGTCGAGTAACGTCATGCGTGCCAAAGAAAAGACTTGGGCTAAATACATACCGGAAGCAGAAAAAACCCAAAAGGAACCCAGAACAGGCCGCGTCCGTGAAACCACGGGCCCGCAAACTCTACGATTCGTTATTGTGTAGAAATTCTGGGTGTATAATAATGGACGATGAAACGTATGCGAAACTAGATTACAAAACGCTTCCCGGACCACAATTCTATATTGTAAGCGAAAACAAAGACATCCCCGAAACGGAGAAGGCAATGTTTACCGAAAAATTCGGTAAGAAGGTTATGGTTTGGCAGTGCGGTAAAACATCTAGTCCGCACATCACAACGGAGACGATGAACACTCAGAAATACGTTGAGGAATGTCTCCAGAAGCGATTATTGCCAATGATCAGGCAGCACGAAGGTCAAGTAGTGTTTTGGCCTGATTTGACGTCATGTCATTACGCAAAGGACACTTTAGAATGGTACAAAAGTCAAAATGTATGTTTCGTGCCGAAAGACATGAATCCACCGAACTGCCCGGAGGCACGGCCAATCGAAACTTTTTGGGCTTTAACCAAATCAAAGCTTCGAAAATTCATAAAACCAGCGGACGACATCCAAAAATTTAAAAAAGATTGGCCAAAAGTTGTCAAAATGCTGGGAAGTACCACTGTGCAGAAGCTAATGGGTCCTGTTCGAGGAAAAGTTAGGAGTCTTAGCTATGATTAAATATTTTGATTAAACGAGAGTAAAATATCATATAAAACACAAATACAAATATGATTTGCCAAATGAAATTATTAAAACTAAAAAAAACATGACTTTTTTGTTATTTTGAAAGTATGCTTATACTTTCTGGAACAGTCTATATAAACTGTTAGTGGTGTGCGGGCCTCAATATTTTGCAGCAGGCGACTTTGTTGCGAATAATTTACATTTACCACCACTGACTCTGAGTGTTCATTGACGTGAATGTGTGCCAATGACGTTTATACGTATAAACGTCATTGAATGTGTGCAACATTGGTCTGATGTCGTTATATAATCACCCAGAACGTAAGTCAAAATATCCTTTTGCCTTTTGTGTTATTCAGCAGCGCCTACTCATGTAATTGAATGATGATCAATGCACCAGAACTCCCATCCAGATTGCTAATTAGGATTTCTTGTTTCGATGGTCTTTTGATTCATCGTCTGCTGCTATAGATAACTCATAAATTTCAGTCGAGTCAGCGTCCTAGGGTGGACTAATCAAGTCACGCTATGAATATGGACGAAACCCATTTTTCATAATCACATTCTCAGTCTATTATTCTGTCGACGACGACGCAAACAATAAGGAAGGAAAAACACAATCGTACATCAATAATGTGTCTCGTTTTATGATTACGCACGCCATTCACCACGGAGGGCCAATTTGATAGATGGGAGCCCGGATCCTGCCCTAGTCCGCACTACCTTCACAGGTCCCTTTTTTCTTAAATAAATCACAACAACTAACCGGTGCGAGAGGTGTTATCGAGTTGATTGGGGCCGAAAGGCCCAAGAAGTAGGGAAAAGCAACGAACTCGGTGGGCCACTGACATATTATCCTTTAATGTCGTTTCTTCCTTCCCTTATGAATGATACATTTTCGGGACAATGTCGGCAATGGAAGGAGAAAAAACCGTGGACTAAAAGCGAACATAAACCTCAGCCAGTAGAGCGCTAATACGGCGCCACATGAATTAGGGAGTTGACGGGTGAGAAATAAATCCTGCCCCTCCGTGTGAGTGTCCCTGGCTGGAGCACATGAGTGCGTCCATACGTGGAAGAACACTTTTTGGCTTAACTAGAGTCCGGGCAGAGTTCGGCACCGCTTCCCGTGGAGTTTTCTCCTGGAAAAAGTTTTTCCTCCTCGCCGTCTAAGTGCTAACAACTAAGGAACGGCGTTTACTTATTGGAGCGAAATTGCGGTCAGAGTTTGTCGCTGATCGCGAAAATGGGTTGTCCGTAATAAATTGGATTTGGTTGGAGACAGCAGAAAGCTTCATGTTCGGAAACTCATTAAATAACGTGTTGCAGAGTATAGGAAAGTAATGCATGTTATTTTCCAGCTTGTGGTTGATAGTATGTGCTTTCTCTCAAACTATCTTTTTAATGTAACAGTTTTGCTCATTCCCTGGCCCATTACAACTGCTTCTATGAATCTTAAATCCGAATCAAGCGACAAAAGTGTCTGCCGAACAACCGACTAAAGGGCTTTTCCACAGAGAGAGAAAAAAAACAAAACGAGCATCTGCGGAAAGAGCATCCTTTTGCCTTCGATCACGCCAAAGCCTCGAACTCTCCTTATGAAATGGTTTCTTTATTTAAATTTCACTTATGAATAATATATGAAGCTGTAACGGAACAGCAGCACGCGGCGCCTTTTGTCGCTTTGGCCTCTTGCCCTGCTGGATGCCGCCATGCTGGTCCCATCGCTGTCCCACCGCCCGAAAGCAAACCAAAAGATGGATAGTATGAAAATTCATAAACCGCGCGCCCGCGTTCTGCCTCCCCAAACGACCCCAAACTGAACTTCTTTACGGTCTTCTCCTTCTCGAAAGATGGCCTCTTCGACAGGTTCCAAGAGTAAAGAAAAAAAATATGAAAGAAGGAGGTTGTTTTCGCATGGGTTAGTTTGCGTTTAGTATTGCTTTTTTCATAGGCGCAATTGGGGAGGGTTTGGTGGCATTCCATTTTGGAAAGAATCCCCTCTAGAACCAACTGAACCTAACATCCAAGTGGACTTCCCCCCCGGTCCCAGCAAGCGGTTACGATAGTACACTAAAATTAATATGTAGCTAGGATACGACTCAACGAGGATCGAAATTGTGACGTATGAATACAAAAGGGCATCACGAACCTTCTTCGTTTTTTGTCATTTTCCTTTGGTGGCTCATCAAATGCTTGGTGACAGTGTAAAAATGAGAAGAAAACGGCTATACACATAAATGTTGTGGTAACCATGATAGCATGTATATCACATCATATCATCGGGAAGGATTTTCGGACGATCGGAGAAGAATTGGAACGATATTGTCTGTTGTTGAACGATTTGCATCGAGATGGAATGGCATCGTTAAACGAGTGGAAAATTTTGCTCCTGGGCATGCTGCCTGCCCGGTGGTGATTGGTTCTACTCAGACTCGGAATGGATGGATATTTGCGGTTTGGGATGAATTTCAGTCCCTTTTCTTTTTGATGGGCATTGAATGTAAATTGCTGACGGGGAGAAGACAGAAGGAGTAATGAAACCGAATGATGTGCCACAAATATGGGTTAAGTTCACCCGAATTGCTGGAAGTGTTTGAAAATACCTTAATGTGCTATTTGTGGACATTTTATTCAAATTTTGTGTTATGGTTTCATTCTTGTCTGATCTTTAAAAAATGCATTTGACGTCAATGAACTTCAATTACACACGTTTTTCCTAGTTTCAAATTACTAATGCTTTCATTTCATTGAACACAATCCACTCTCTTTCTTAATAATTTAAAATTCAACTAACAAAATTAAGATTCTAATTCTGTTGTGGTTAATGATAAACTTTTTTTTGTATTTGTATTTGTATTTGGACTATAGGCTGTAAGCCCGTTACCCTTCTTAAAATTAGAATACGACATACATATTTTACACATTACACACTTAGTTGGCCTCTAAAATATAGTCTTAGTCTACCACGAATTACTTCTGTTGTCATATTAATAGAAATTACATCCTGTAGTCTGTTGAACTCATTCATAAATCTGCTTGTAGGCTCGTGCTGCGTGTAGTTTCTTGACCGCAATGGAGGATCGAATACCCTTCGTCGACGTAGAGAAACCGGGCTGGTATTGAAGCTGAGTCGATCGTAAAGCAACGAACTCTGAATCCGCCCACTTAATATATTGCAGAAGAATACTGTGTCGGCGATTTTGTGTCTACTACTGATTGTGTCAATGTCAACCAGACAGCAGAGGTCTTCGTATGCTGGCAACCGTTCTCCACTCCATCCAAGATTCCTCAAAGCAAATTTCAGGAACTTTTTCTGAACTCCCTCTAGCCTTTGGATATGCACTTCGTACTGTGGTCGCCATATCACACTCGCGAAGTCGAGTTTAGTCCTAACGAGGCTGATGTATATTGTAAGGATTGCATAGGGATCAGTAAATTCTCGCCCGAAACGTCTAGTGAGTGCAAAGAGCTGCAACGATTCCTTAATAACATTGTTGATGTGATCATTAAATGTTAGGGACTGGTCCATCGTTACTCCCAAGTCCCGAATACTCTCAGCTCGTTGCAGGATCGAATTCTCCAATGTGTAGTTGCAAATGATTGGTTGAACTCTCCTGGTGTACGTCATAACGGAGCATTTGCTTGGGTTTATGCTAAGTCCGTTTTCACCGACAAACCTAACAAAATTGTTTAAATCCTGTTGGAGCAAAAGGCAGTCATCGGCTATTTTCACCGGTAGGAAAATTTTCACATCATCTGCATAGATGAGCACTATTGCTTTTGTCATGAATGACGGCAGCTTATTCATAACCATGACAAAAAGCAGCGGGCCTAGGTGGCTACCCTGTGGAACTCCTGAACGTACGACAAAGGTACCAGATGCATTGTTGAGCACTCTGACGAACTGTATTCTCTCCTGAAGATATGACTTGATCCATTCAAACAACATGCCGCCGATACCGAAATCAGCTGCAGCACGCATTATGCTATCTATTCCCACCACATCGAAAGCCTTGCTCATATCCGTATATACGCAGTCAACTTGATACCCCTTTGATATATAATCAGTCACCATGGAAGTGAATTCACCCAGGTTCGTCACAACTGACTTTCTTTTCAGGAACCCATGCTGTGCAGTTGAAACACGATCGTTGATTCGTTCATAAAGATGGGAGTAAACAAGTTGCTCGAACAGTTTTGGCATCGCGGACTGAATAGCTACGCCCCGGTAGTTTTCAGCGTCAGAACGGGATCCTTTTTTATGAATAGGCGTTATATGAGATATTTTCCATATAGGCGGGAAATAACCAGACGAAAGAGAAGCGTTAAAAAGAATGGTCAAGGGTTCGACGAGCTCATCCTTGAATTCCTTCAGAACCTTAGCTGGCAACCTGTCGGGTCCTGCTGATTTGCTTGAGTCTAAATCCGACAAACCTTTTCTTACTTCTTCACTTGGTAGCTCTAAAAAGTCAACGGCCGCACCGACAGGGGTGTTGATTTCCGTGGAATGATTGTTTTGATAAACATTTTTGAAATATTCAGCGAAGAGTTCAGCGGTATCCTGTCCATTAGAAGAAGATCTGTTTCCATACTTAATCACCTCCGGTATCCCGATGTTTTTTCGCCTGCTATTCACGAACTTCCAGAAAGATTTAGGATTTTCTTTAATTCCATTCTGAATCCCTGTGATATACACTTGATACGCTTCTCTGTGCAGCACTTTGAAAGTTCCCAGTAGTTGTTTGTAGGAAGTAATGTTCTCCGGGGTAGGATTGCGTCGCATTTTCTTCAGGGCTTTTCGTTTATTCGTTTTCGTCTTATACAATAAGTGCGCAAATTACCAAAATAATAACCGCGCTGAAGACACCGTCAAATGAAAGACACAAATAAGAAATCACTTATAATTACGTTCGCCGAAAGCTTCATTTGTTCGGCAGTTTTGAAGCTGATAGGAACGGTGTTGAGTCAGCGTTGGATTACGCACTGGTGGGCAGCCGTTGGCCTGGCAGCCGATTGCTGAGCAGCCTGCTGGCTAGGCATCCGGTTGATCGAAACCAGTGCACAGTGGGTATTTATGCAACGAAAAGACTCGTAATTGTCTGCCGCTCGAACCCTAAGTTGGGGAGCTTCACTTCCTTTGGGGAAAAAAAATCTGGTGAAATTAGTGCACTCTAAGAAAAGTTTAAGTAGCAATATGGCAGTACGGTGTCAGATTTAAGTATTTATTCTCGTGGGCAGTGAGCTTCTCAAATATTCATTAGAACAACAAACTTAAAAGAACCATGCCTCCTATAAAAACACTTGCTGCCAAGGTTACCAGAACAAAAAAAATGATTTGGACACAAAATACATATTCATGCATTGATCGATTTGTTGTTCGCTGATCCTACCTCAAGCCCCGCCTCTCGTTCATATATATAAATTAAGGTCTTTTTTACAATTTTTTTTAACACGGGTTGTTTTCGGCGATAACTCCAGAACGGAAAAACTTATCGACCAAATTCAAATAAAATTTTTGTAATAATATGGCAAATATTCAAAAAAAACTTCACAACTTTTGATGTAAATACTCATAAATTTAAAAACTGTATTTTGACCATCGCATGCAAACAAAATCGAAGCAATTTAAAATGTTTATACATGTGAATTGATCAACTCTATTTAATACTACACGCGATTTCATGGTAAAAGAAGAACGTATCCCCCGTGTAAAAAAAGACCTTAGTGTACCTGTATATTACATACCCAATCAGGATCGTTGATTTTTTTGTCTTCATCCAATTCCTTGCTGGTAGCCATATAAACAAAGAAAATTTAAAAAAAAATCATGACTGAACACGTGATGAAACTAGGCAGATATTCATCCGGTAGTACGCCATAAAGCCGAATGCTAATAGGCCGAATTGGTCATCCGGCCGAACCGGTCACTAAACAGTTTGGTTGATAATTGATTCATTTGTTTATTTTTGCTTGGAATCACTTTCTGATCTAATTTCAAAGGTGGAAAAAAATCAACGAGGCAAGTTAGCGGATTAAAAGTTTTGGAATTGTAAAAAAACTGCTTATGGCTGAAAGAAGGAAAAATCTGAACAAGTTCCAAGGAAACTTTGGAAAAGTACCAATGAAACTTTGGAAAAGTTCCAATGAAACTTCGGACAAGTTCCTATCGAACATTGGACATGTTCCACTGGAACTTTGATCCAGTTGCAAGAGACACTTTAGACAAGTTGAAAGGGAACTTTTAACAAGTTCCAAGGGTTCTTTGGACAGGTTCGGAAGGAACTTTGGGCAAGTTCCAAGGGAGCTTTAGAGAAGTGCCAAGGGAAATTTGGACAAGTTCCAATGAAACTTTGGACAAGTTCCAAGGAAACAAGGGAAATTTGGACAAGTTCCTCGGGAACTTTGGAGAAGTTCCTAGGCATCTTTGCACACGTTCCAAGGGAACTTTGGAAAAGTTCCAAGAGAACATTGGACAAGTTCCAAGGGAACTTAATACAAGTTCCACTGTGCTCAAATTCCAAGTTCGAAAGAAACTTTAGACGAGTTCCAAGGGAACTTTGCACAAGTTCCAAGGGAACTTTGGACAAGTTTCAAGAGAACTTTGGACATGTGCCAAGGGAATTTTGAACAAGTTCCAAGGGAATTTTGGACAAGTGCCAAGGGAACTTTAGACTAGTTCCAATGGAACTTTGGACAAATTGTAAGGGAACTTTGGAAAAAATCCAATGAAACTTTGGACATGTTCCTATTGAACATCGGACATGTTCCACTGGAACTTTGGTCAAGTTCCAAGAGTACTTTAGACAAGTACAGAGGGAACTTTGAACAAGTTCCAAGGGTTCTTTGGACAAGTTTGGAAGAAACTATCGGCAAGTTCCAAGGGAGCTTTAGAAAAGTTTCAAGTGAACTTTAGACAAGTTCCAAGGGAAATTGGGACAAGTTCAAATTAAACGTTGGACAAGTTCCAAGGAAACTTTGGTCAAGTTCGACGGAAATTTCCGACAAGTACCAAGGAAAATTTAGACAAGTTCCAAGGGAACTTTGGAGAAGTTCCTAGGCATCTTTGCTCACCTAGGCATCTTTGCCCAAGAGAACTTTGAAAAAGTTCCAAGGAAACATTGGACAAGTTCCAAGGGAACTTAATACAAGTTCCAGGGGAACTTTGCACAAATTCTAAGTGAACTTTGGTTAAGTTCCAAGGAAATTTTGAAAAAGTTCCAAGGGACAAGTTCTAAAGAAACTTTAGACAAGTGCCAAGGGAACTTTAGACAAGTTCCAATGGAACTTTGGACAATTTGCAAGGGAACTTTGGAAAAGTTCCAATGAAACTTTGGACAAGTTCCTATCGAACATCGGGCATGTTCCACTGGAACTTTGGTCAAGTTCCAAGAGTACTTTAGACAAGTTCAGAGGGAACTTTGAATAAGTTCCAAGGGTTCTTTGGACAAATTCGGAAGGAACCTTGGGCAAGTCCCAAGGGAACTTTAGATAAGTTCCAAGGGAACTTTAGAATAGTTCCAAGGGAACTTAAGACAAGTTCCATGGAAAATTTGAACAAGTTCCAAATAAAACTTTGGACAAGTTCCAAGGAAACTTTGAACAAGTTCCATGGAAACTTCAGACAAGTACCAAGAAGGGTTTAGGCAAGTTCCTAGGGAACTTTGGAGAAGTTCCTAGGCAACTTTGCATACGTTCCAAGGGAACTTTGGAAAAGTTCCAAGGAAACATTGGACAAGTTCCATGGTAATTTTGAACATGTTTCAATGGAACGTTGAACATGGTCCAATGGAGCTTTGAACAAGTTCCAAGGGAACTGTGTACAAGTTCTAAGGGAATTTTGGACAAGTTCCACGGGAATTTTTCACATATTTTAGAGGAATATGACTCAAGTTGAAAAGGATTTAGGAAAAGTTCCAAGGGAACTTTGGACAAGTTCCAAGGGAACATTGGACAAGTTCCAAGGGAACTGTGGACATGATCCTAGGGAACTTTGAACAAGTTCAAAGGGAACTTTGAAACGGTTTCAAGAAAACTGGAACCAATGGAACTTAGGACAAATTCCAAGGCAACTTGGACAAGTTTCAAAGGAACATAAGACAAGTTTGAAAGAAAATTTCCAAAGGAACTTAAGACAAATATGAAAGAAACTTTAGACAAGTTCCAAGGAAACTTTGCACAAGTTTCAAGGAAACTTTAGACAAGTGCCAAGGGAACTTTAGACAAGTTCCAATGGAACTTTGGACAAGTTGCAAGGGAACTTTAAACAAGTTGTAAGTGAACTTTGGACAAGTTTTAAGGGAACTTTGGACAAGTTTTAAGGGAACTTTGGGCAAGTTTCAAGGGAACTTTGAACTAGTTTCAAAGAAACTTTGGACAAGTTGCAAAGGAACTTTGAACCAGTTCCACGGGAACTTTGGACATGTAGAACTTTGAACATGTTCCAAGGGAACTTTGGACATGTTCCAAGAGAACTTAATACACGTGTCAAGGGAACTTTGGACAAGTTCCCAGAGAATTTTGGAAAAGTTTCAAGGGGACTTTGGACAAGTTTCTTGTGATATTTGGACATGTTCCAAGGGAATCTCGCTCAAGTTGCAAAAGAATTTAGGAAAAGTTCCAGAGAATATAAGAAGAGTCGGAAAGAAACTTTGGACAACTTTCAAGGGAACTTTGGACATGTTCCAGGGGAACTTTGGATAAGTTTCAAGAAAACTTTGGAAAAATTCCAGGGGAACATTGGGCAAGTCCGAAAGGAAGTTTGGACAAATTCCGAAGGAAGTTTCCGAGAAAAGTTTTCACAAATTTTAGGGCAATTATAGAAAGCCAGCAATGGAACTTTGGACAAGTTCCAACGAAACTTTGCACAGGTCCAAGGGAACTTAGGACAAGTTCCAATAGAACTTTGGATAAGTTCTAATAGAACTTGGACAAGTTCCAAAGGAATATGGATCCAGTTGCGAAAGAGTCAAGGACAAGTTCCATAGGACAAGTTTTAAAGAAACTTTAGACAAGTTCCAAGGCAACTTTGCACAAGTTCCAAGGGAAATTTGTACAAGTTCCGATGGAACTTTGAACAAGTTGCAAGGGAACTTTGGACAAGTTGCAAGGGAAATTTAGGCAAGTTCTACAGGATTTTTGAACAAGTTCTAAACTTTGGACAAGTTCCAAAGGGAATTTTGAACAATTTCCAATGGAATTTAGCTCAAGTTGCAAAAGAATTTAGGTAAAAAACTTGAGATAATTTGAAAAGAAAAGATAAATATATTTTTCAACGGAGGCGTATTGATCTTGAGCTTAGATGACTGCTCATTTCATAGTTGCTACTCCTTGATTTAATGAAACCAACAAGATTGCACGTAGATCCAAACGAATGGGACCTGGGATTAGAAAACCAAGCTACATGTACTCGTTTTGAGGGCTCTTTACATTATATGGTCGATAACATCGATAACTGGCCTCGACCTCACGATTCTTCGGGGAAATACCTTGTGATCAAAAAGTTCCGGTAATTTGAAAAAAAACGCATTTATTTCAATTTTTAATTGATATCTTTATTATCGCCTTCAAAGTACTCGCCATTAGAGGCAACACACATATGCCAGCGCTTTATCCAATCATCCATACATTTTTTATAGGCCGATGAATGTATGGCTTTCAGTTCTTCCAGCGAATTCTTTTTTATCGCATCAATCGATTCAAAACGCCTACCTCTGAGCGGAATTTTCAGTTTTGGGAAGAGAAAGAAGTCGCACGGGGCAAGGTCTGGTGAATATGGTGCTTGTTTGATGGTATTGGTGGAGTTCTTGGCCAAAAATTCACAAATAGTGAGCGCGGTGTGTGATGGAGCGTTATCGTGGTGTAAAATCCACGAATTATTGCGCCACAATTCTGGCCTCTTCTTTCGAATTGCCTCACGCAAACGTCTCATAACTTGTAAATAATACTCTTTGTTAACCGTTCGACCTTCTGGAAGGAATTCAGAATGGACGACACCGCGAAAATCAAAGAAAACGGTCAGTAAAACTTTAATTTTGGAGCGACTTTGTCGTGATTTTTTTGGTTTCGGCTCATCTTCGGCGCGCCATTCGGACGATTGTTGACTTGTGAGCATATCAAATTCATATACCCACGTTTCATCACCAGTTATGATGCGTTCCATGAATGTGGGATCGCTATCTGCGTTCGCAATCATCTGTTTAGCGACCTCAACTCGATGCTGTTTTTGCAAAAAATTCAGCTCTTTTGGAACAAGTCGTGCTTCAATGCGTTTCATGCCCAGAATTTCCGTCAAAATGTGTTCGGTCGATCCAAATGAGATATCAAGGAGTGCAGCTATCTCCCGAATGCTAATTGAGCGGTTTTCCATAACTAAATTCTTCACGGAAGCGATGTTTTCATCGGTAGTTGAGGTCGATGGTCGTCCAGAACGCGGCATGTCACTCACGCTTTCACGGCCTTCTTTAAAGTCTTTGTGCCAAACAAATGTACGATTTTGTGACATAGAGTCCTCACCAAAGGCTTTTTGCAACATTCTGAGCGTTTCCGCTGCAGAAAATCCGTTTGCAACACAAAATTTCACACAAACGCGTTGTTCCAATTTTTTATCCATGGTAAAAATCGCCGAGCGTCTATTTTTCGACTAACAAAAGCAGTTGTCAAAACAAAACTAATGGATAATTTGCTCTCACACTTTGACAGAATATCAGAACTAGTGTTGCCATCTTACACTAAAAAGATTTTACCGAAAAAATAAAGGCGGCCTTTTTAAATTGAAAATTACCGGAACTTTTTGATCACAAGGTAAAAGGATGATTGGTTGGACTTTCGCTTTGCTAGTAGAGATCAAATAAACCTTCGCATATTCACGCTCATCGAGATAGGATGTTTTGTTAGGGCAGAAAAAATACAACAATACTGAAGGATTTATATTGCTCTTATTCTGACATTGATCACGAACTATTACTGTTTTTTCTACCTTTACAGAAGAAAAACTTTTTTATAAATATTTTAATGCGTTTACAAAAAAAAATATTTTCATTTTCATTCTGCAGCATTTGGGGGGACAATAAGAGCGCAAGTGAGTCCAAAGCCGAATGACGAAGGAAGGATAATGGTGAACTAGTCTATTCAGACCACAAGTACTCCCTGGGAACGAACAAGGATAGCTTATGGTGGGTAGTTGGACGTTTTGGACCGGTAAAAAAATACTGCCAAAAGAAGACCCTAAAATTGGGTAATCACAATTCTGCAGTACAATGAAATATGGCGTATCCCGAAAAGAGAGAGTAAGATCGTGAATTCTCATATCACACTTTATGTGAAATCAATATTTTGATCTTTCTGCAAAAGTACAAGAAACTACTAAAACAGGAATGGTTCAAAATTGATGTTTGAATCTTACAGACACGTTACATTTTACTGTCGCGGTTGGTTAAGTTGTGAGTGTGGGTTATTATTTTTATTACTTTAATTCAAAAGACTATTAGAACAAAACTAACCGATATAGAGAAGAATTATTCTAGGGCCTCAAGGCTACTCGCCTCCCTAGGCGGACCTTTCGCGTCCTACTCTTTTCATAAAACCTTAGCCTTCAATTTTTTGTCAGCGTCTGTCTTAAGTATCACTTTTCAGATCCCTAGCTAAATAATATGTTGTTAAAGTTAGTGCTTTGATCACGGCTGCCGAATAGAACGCACATTTAAATTATAATATATGTTTGAATGTAGAATCTTCGGCAACTGATACATCAGGACATATTATTAGTAGCTGACAATCATGATCACAACACTCACCCTTTTTGATAATGAAGCGAACAATAAGATTATAAATAAAACCAACTGTATAGGTACATTTGATATTCAATCAATGACAATAATTTTCAAGCAAATGAAAAGTGCGCTTTTTGTCGTTTCACTAAATTATTTGATATCAGGTATTTGTAGATTGTTCCTAAATTCGTCTAAGAGTGAATTGTGACTAAACCTGCCAGTATCACGTCTCTTTCAGTGCCTTCAAATAAACGTACTACGACGTGGCAATTTATAGAAAGCTGAGTGTGATACTAACACTGCCGTTCGAGGAAAATATGATAGTGTCATTACTGAAAGAATGCAATATGCTTCAAATTATGTGATTAAATGGTGCAAGGCTGAAGGGTTGGGAACTAACCCCAAGAAAACAAACCTAGTTCCACTTACCAAAAGAAGAAAATTCAAAATACATGGCCTTCACATGAAAGGAACTTTAATGACGCCTTCATCTGAAGTTAAGTATTTGGGTGTTATTTTGGAATGCAAACTAAATTGGAATTCACACTTAATACAGATCTTAGATAAACCATCAAATGCACTATATATAAGTAAAAGAACTTTTGGTAATAAATGAGGATTGTGACCAGCAATGATCCACTGGGTATACACGGCAATTGTAAGACTCAGAATTACTGGGTTCCTGGACATTGTGAAATCTATGACAATGAAAGATCTGATGAACTAGCTAGGGCTGGATCTTCTAAGCCATTTCTAGGCCCAGAGCCATTTTGCGGAGTCTCTGCATGCGTAATCAAAATGGAGCTCAGGAACTGGGAAAAGAAGATGGTGATTACAAACTGGAATATAACCACCACTGCCCGGCAGTCTAAAAAGTTCATTACGCATAACATATCAAATACACAGAAGCTTCTCGTTTTGTCAAAAAATGACCTATGCACATACACAGGCCTAATTTCAGGACATTGTATGGTTAAATATCATCTAAGACTAATAGATAAGGTAGGATATGATATTTGTTGCTTTTGTAATGAGGAATGCCAAACCTCTGAACATTCATTGTGCAACTGTGCTGCACTTTTTAGCACAAGAGCAAAAATTTTCGAAAGAGCCTTTTAAAGCCCTTTGAATTATGGTCTCTAGGCCCTCGTAAGGTAATGCGTTTTGTAAGACACATTATTCCTTACTGGGATAATACCCTAAATCATGCGATGATGGTTACTTCTCATAGTAGCTTATCACTTTGAAATGGTATAGAAAAATTAGTTGTGTATCACAATAGATCAAAATAATGGTCGCAGTGACAATATACCCAACAAAAATATCCCAAGCAACACACATCCTTAAAAATAAATTTCAGCAACTTGAATGTGAGTCAAATCAGTTACAAAGCAGCTACTTCAACTGATTTGCAACAAGTGTGTTACTAAAGATGGTATCACCCATGGCATAAATTAGCTCCCATTGACGGTTAAGTCCAAAAGTTTATTGCAACTCTTCCTTAAACTTTTGTTTGGTAAAATAATTGATTGTTCATGGAATTGTTAACTTTCCACACCGTTTCTGTTGATCTAAAAAAGGTGTTGTTTTAGACCATTTTTGCAACACTTCAGAAACGATGTTTGTTTGCTTCTGTACTCTTAGTGAGTAATTTATTGTCAAAGATAAAAGTTTAAAATTGCTTGATCAAGCATGTCCAGGTACCAATATTAATTTACAATAATTAGAAAATAAAATGCCTAAGGTTGCCAACTTGCCCCTACTCTCGCTAATTAAGGTAAAGGGAACCGAAGGAATGTTTTATGAAGAACATTTGTCCTAAAGATTCCTGACATCGCTATTAAAAGACATCAATATACGAGCCAAAATATTGGCAAATCAGACGTCATCGGTCTAGCTTCATCAACTTTCGATTTTTTTAAATGATGTGAAAAAAAAAAGCATGTAAGACTGCATGTATTTCACCTCATGACGATATTTTATATCGCATATATTACGTTATATGTTGACAAAAAATGCGGGCAACCTGCTTCTTGTCAGCTAATTTCAAAATTCGATAAAGGGAAATCGAGGAAGTCTGATTCATCCCCATTCCGGCTCTAACTTGTAATGTTCTAGATTTGAATAATTTCCAAAAGCTGATTCCAACTGTTTTATCTAAAAATAACCGAAATAAGGCATCCTCAATGTGTGTGTGCCTTACACTATTAATTCACGTCCTTGACTCAGTCTTTCGACCAAAGAATAATAAACTACTGTCGTCCGACTGCCTGTGGCTGACTTCTGACTTCCGGATGCAAACGATGGTGACTCTCAGCGATCCACCTAGAATCGGATGAAGTAGTTATCCTTCCATTTGTCGCCATCCAGCATTGAATTGAAGTGACACTGGGTGACATTTAAAAAGTGATTATCATCTTCATTTTCATTCCGTCAATCTGGAACCGGAACACCATCAGCCCGTGCTGCAGTCGCAAATCCACTTTCCTTACCATGAATGACTTTTTTTTCCCTCATCCCTTCCTTCCTTCGGGAAGTCAACGCGTCAGGAAGAGGATGATGATGAAGCGAAATAAATTCTGCACACTCAACCAATCTTACAACTTCACTGCTGAAATCAGCTTTACTGGATGACTGATTTTGGGTTAGTCGCATGGGTAAATCACAAAATTATGTTGAAAAAATTCCTTCATTCAATTCATCAGAACCACGGATACAATTATCCTGTCCATAACTGAAACATTGATAATTTCGAACTATTGTGCACGTGGTTTGCGGAGGGCCCTGAAAAGGCATGCATCGTAGAAAAACCTCCGTTTTTCCCGGTTTAAACGAGAACCACAAAACAGCATTTCAGCTAAATGAAATTTTCCCCAGTCAAGCACGGAACGCCGGCAGCAACTCTTCATTCGGTTGATAAAACCCTTTGATTAAATTGCATCTCCGCCGCGGTAGCGGCTTGGCTCAACTAGTTCCGGTGGGATGATGGAAGGAACCGACTGAAAGCTGAAAGCTTCGAGCAATTTTTGCCCACGTCTACTGTGCAAGTGTGTGTGTTTGTGTTTTTGTGTGTATTCATAACTTTTTTTTTTTGCGTGAGAAACACAGACGGCGATACCAGCAAAATGGGAAGGATGGACTCTTTTTCCGCAGCAAAAACAGTTCGAGAAACGAGGAGCGTTGTGCTTTCACTCACTCAACTTTCCGTTCAGTCGATGTCAGAGTTTTCTATTCAAACTTTTTTTCTTCTTTGGAGCCGCGACCGCTCCTAAATAACGGGTGAAAAATGGTTCTTTCCAGGAGAAGTGTTGCACAAGTTGAATCTAGCCTTATTTTTCTTTGCAACTCTGTAGACGGGTAAATGTGAACATCAGCAAACCATTTGAAATTTTTATGAATCGAATTTTGATTCTCTCAATCGCTAAAAGCAACTGACAGCGCAATAGAAAAAAATATGCCCAGTTACCAAGAAACAATGAAGAAGAAACGCTCCTCTTATTTTTATGAACCTATTCAACCCTATCATAAAACCATAATTGTTGCACGAGGTTGTTTACTCTTGGTGAGTTCCTCCAATAGCTCTCTTCGAACCTTGAAGTATTATTAAACCCACTATGAATAGGCCGCAAGTGGCGCTGCTTGCTGCGATGAGGAAAAAAATAAAAACCAAAACGTTTTTCGACAATGAAAACCAGTCAGTTTTGGTAAAAGACTTTCATACTACAACCTAAACTAGCATGTGGTTCCTTAACAAATATTATGTCCTTGTATGCTGTGATATCGGAACTGTGAAAATAAAAAAAAAAAAAAAAAAAAAAAAAAAAAAAAAAAAGTTCCGCATTCAATTGGATTGCAAAAAATATATTTGCACATTTCTAATATTCCACATTTCTAATATTCCCCAGTTGCCGAAAAATCCATAAGCCATATAGTTTATTTATCACTACCAAATGCCAGGAATTTAACCATAGTTATTTTATTTGAAATCTACATTTGTACAATTCTATTCATTTATCAATCGACGAATTTCACGCCAACTCATCCAGTGTTTGGCACGGCAGCAAGCCGTGCTTTGAAAATGACGTGTTTTGCTTTTGCTGCGTCGTTTTCGCGGAAATAAAATCAATGAAATTCCTTCATTCCACTAAAATAAATGGTGAAATTATAGTTTCTCCGAGTGCTTTGCGTAGGACATTGTGAATGGGGTCCCTCTCATAGTGTGTTTTGGTCGTGTTTCTTAAGATGGGTTGTTTTTTTCCCATTTTTTGTGTTTTTAGTGACCCGCTCCCGCAACCCCAAAGCTTGAAAGCTCGTGCGTGGTGAGGTCGTTTTATATTATCAAAGATATACCTTAACTATATACACGCCAGGATCAAGAATTTCCATTTTGATTCTGGAAGTGTGAAAAACTCTTCACATATCCATTTGATATGTGAAGATATTCATGCGGGGCTTATTGTATACGAAGATGACCTCAGGATGTACGTGTATGAACAGGCATTCTTGAAATGGGTCGTTGGATTTTCAATAGAGCTGTCACCTTCAATCTCCAGGGCTAAAAATGTTTGCACATAGTGATCACATATAAATTACTGAAGAAATGCAGACAAGTTTCTTCCATAAAAGCACTGCCGGTCAGTGGGAGATTGATTGTAAACACACACACACACACACACACACACACACACACACACACACACACACACACACACACACACACACACACACACACACACACACACACACACACTCACACAACTAAGCCAGTGCTTGGCAGCACCCTCTCAGAGTCCAATGTACACTGCAAGTTTATTTGTTTGCCTTTAATGTGAATGTGTAGACTACCCTCCCTCCCCCTTCCCCCCCCCAAAAAAATGTCTTTTCAAGCAACTTTGCATACTTTGTTTTTTCAAAATTTATCTAGACTACCATTTGAAAAGGGCTTAAGTTTTTTGATCGATTTTTTTTAAAATCAACATAACTCAAAAAGGAAAAGACTTACAAAAAGTGATGTATGGATGACTTTTAGAAAATCGTCTTAACTTTTATGGAAAAAAATTGTAAAAATTGTAAAATCGATTCTAACACGCTAAAAAAAAAATTTTAAAATTTAAAGTCGAATTTGCAAAAAATGACTATCTTAGAATTGGACGATTTTTTTTTTAAAAAAACCCAATCATTTCTTTTTCGATATGAAGGAAAACGAGTAGATTTTATGAAACTTTATTTGCATATATTTAAAGTATGAAATGTGAGTTTTAATACATATAATTCGTTTTTGAAAAAATAACTATCATTCCACTTAAAATGATTAAAGTTTGAAACATGTGCCAAAATTCGGGCAAATTCAAATTCGTACAGTATTATTAATATTTACGCGACTTTGGAGATTGTAATCAATTTTGAGATTTAATACTTTGTATGGTAACCCTTGCTCGTTATAACAGCTTTTAACCGTTTTGGGATGCTGTCAACGAGTTTTTTGGTGTATTCGGGAGGAATGTTTGTCCATTCTTCCATCAAGCACTTCTTAAGATCATTTTTGTTCGAAATATGATGGTTTCTCACTTTTTTATCCAAATATTCCCATAGATTTTCAATGCGATTGATGTCAGGAGATTGGGGCGGAGTATCGATAACTTTTGAGCAATTGTAAAGTAACCACGTACAAACTTTAAGTGCTTTGTGTTTTGGGTCATTGTCTTGGTAAAACTTGTACCCTTGATCTAATCCCATTTAACAGGCACTTTGTTTCAAATTCTGCTTCAAAATGTTCAAGTAAACATTTTGATCCATAATACCATCGATAAAAACCAAATTGCCTACATCTTTAGCAGACATACACCCCCATACCATCACCCCACCTCCACCATGTTTAACCGTTCCTTTTAGATTTTTCACATTCAGCTCATCATTCGGCTTCCGCCAAACGAGCCTACGACCATCTGAGCCAAATATGTTGAATTTCGACTCATCTACGAATACAACATCTTCCCAATAAGATGTTCGGGTGTTCTCGTGCTGTTTAGCAAAGTCAAATCGAAGTTTTTTATTTTTCTGGCTGATGAACGGTTTCTTCCTAGGCACCCTTGTATTAAAGTTGTTCCTTCTTAGCACACTACGGACTGTTTCCGGGCAAACCTTCACTTTATTTTGCTGATTAAGTTCTTTCGTGATGTCGACAGCAGAAGATTTCGGATTTTCTCTAATTTTTCTCATCACATAGCGTTCATCTTGCGGTGTCAGTTTTTTTCTGTTCACATTCCTTGGTGCATCGACGATCCTTTTCTCCTCTAAAATCCGTTTTATGATGTACTGGACGGTGGATCTTGGTCTTTTCACCAAGTTTGATATTTCTTGGAGGGATTTTCCGTCCTTGTGGTGCGTGATGACGAGCTCTCACTCTACAATAGCGGTATGTTTGCCTTTCCTCGCCATTGTGGCCGTAAACTACAAACATAACGAAAATCACTACGTAAATCAGCTCCGTTCCGTACTTACAGCATGTATTTACCTAACAAAGGTCAATCAACAATGAAAACCGCTGATAAATTGCAGCACTTTACCGAAAACCACGGCTGTACGAATACGGTTTTGTGTATATTTTCAGTGTTTACAAGATAAATCAACGCGCATCCGCACATTAAAGACAATTTGACAGTTATGAAATAGTACTGATGAATGGTAAAGACCACACTATTACATAGACGCATAACCTCGAAATAATAATATTGAAAACATGAATGAGAGAGAGTTGTTTAAATTCGCTACTAGTGTACGAATATGAAATTGAATCACTGTAAGTACAAAACGTGTATTTCTCGGGTAAGAAGCATGTTTTGATAGAAGTTTGTACCCCTGCTTATTCAAGAAAAAAAAACTCATTTTGAAAAAAAAACCTTTAACGTGCCAGTTATATTAAATCTTCCTTTATTTAGTTGCAAGCGTAGCAGCGCACGCACCGGGTTCAGCTAGTACATAATAAAGCAACCACGATCTGTTCCGCAATAAGATTTGAACTCTTGAACTCTTGGATTGGTGAAAGGCTTTAATTTTCTAAGGCCATGTTCTGAATTCAGGGCTCATTTTATTATTTATTTGACCTCAAACAACAGTAGACCGTGTTGTTACATGGATAATTACATGGATACATCCTTATACTCAAATTATATGCTTGTGTTCAAACGTTATGCATTTTCGGAAAAATCCATTTTAAAAAATAGTAAATTTTTCGGACCACCCTAACGCAGAAATTGTCACCCTAATGACAAAATAAAAAAATACTGTTCTAATATTTTTCGATAAAGAACTAAACTACCAATTATTACGAAATTTCTATTTTCTATGGAATTGCTGAGGAAGAAGCCATCGCTCCGAACCACTACCTCAGGGAGATAGATGCTTCAGAGAATGCTGCGTGAGCTCTATGCGACGCCTAGAGCAGTCTCAGTATCTGGCCAACAAAATGTGAATACGGTTGCCGAAAGAAAACTTGCCTTCAATGATCCATCGCACAATCAGGTTCGAGGAGAAGGAATCACTCGATGATAGAGATTTGGAGTGAGATATTAGAGAGTGATCTGCGAAGCATACTTTGAGAAAAATTTTATCGTTATACCGACAATTAAATCATGGTCAAGATGACTATTGCATATAATGTTAACAATAACCATGAAAATGGACTATGATCATGGGAACAAGGACTATTCCGACATTATGGTAAATGTTGAATCAACTATTTTTAATGGTCATTTTGACCATGATGATAGTCGGTTCAAAATCACTGTACTGCAATAGTCGTCCTAACCCCCAATAATGGTAAAATTGACTATCGAATTTCTCTGTGTGTACGGGAGACTTCAGCAAGCGGATGTCAAGATCGACGTGGCATTGCAAAGATAACGGTGTTGGAGATGCAAGCAGGTAGATCCAGACGTTTTGGTGGAAAACGGATGTTATGCGAAGGGAAATAATTTCACCGCTGTGTAGGTGCAATTGAGTGTCGGTGTAGTCGCTGAATCACCGGAATACATTTATACATAAATGTGATCAAATGGAGAAGAATATTGATTAGAGTAATTTCTGTTGCATATAAAGTGTAAGCAGAATTGCAGGATAGGTTGAAGTTGTAAGTAACGACTGATGTAGATCAGAGATTTTTCAACTCTAATGACAACCGTATACTTACCTACTTTGTACTACACGGGAGTCAAAAAGCAAGATATTCGCAACTTTGCGTATCTTCGTACGGTAAAACTGTAAGTGCCTAAAATTAAAATTGAAGCTATCGAAGATGAATAATTGATCATAAAAGATTGTACTCGGAAAAAATGCAACACGTCGTTTCACTATAACTTTTTATTATATGGGTAAAATTTAATGATATTCTGTGTAAAGCTAATCTAGAGTGTAATGTTTGTTGTTATAGAGATGACTTCCAAGCAAGAAGCGATCCTGGAAAATCCAGGCCAGTCCCACAGGTGGATTGCGAAACAGTTGGGAGTTCTGGGAACTTTTTTCAATAGGGCGAATCTAACAATGAGAGATTCTCTCCTCTTTCACTCTCTTTCATTTATTACAGCGCCATAATAAAACTCTCGAGGGATTCTTTAGAACAGATCGAAACACAACAGTGCTAGCTAGCATACTCTACAAAAAGTAGAACGAAAATCGTAAAGGTGATTGGAATATGAATGAAAGAGAAAGTACTCAAAGAAAGTCTCTCAATGTTAGATTCGTCCTAATGAAAAAAGTCCATAGAACAAC
The DNA here is from genome assembly GCA_024533555.2 of Aedes koreicus. Lineage (NCBI taxonomy): Eukaryota > Metazoa > Arthropoda > Insecta > Diptera > Culicidae > Aedes > Aedes koreicus. The sequence continues at coordinate 105,026 of JAHHFK020001687.1, read as the reverse complement.
AACCAACCCACAACCCCCCACCCCAAAAAACCCCCCTCATCCTTCTACATTGAAGCGAACGCCAAGCAGATCCCCGGCCTGCAGTTTTTCGTCGGCAAGTCCCGGCAAGTGCCGGAGAATTTCTGAAAGAAGAAGGTCAACAAATTTGCCAAAAAGTACTTGGTGTGACAGGTGATCTGTTGTCGCGGCAAATTCAGCAAGCCGTACATAACGACCGCCACCAGCACCGGCCATATATATATAACTTTTTTTTTAAAAACTTAAAAAAAATAGCTTTAAAACTAATGCAATAATCGCTGCATGATAAAAAGAGTACCCAGACAGGCCTGCAACTGGGAATTTTAAATGGAATAAATTTTTCTTTCATCCTACCTTTATTGAGCCTTCAACAAAAATGCTTCGACGTCTGTCGGGCGGCTTTACGGCAAATGGTCGGAACTTCACCCATTACCGATGAAAAGATGGATGTCGGCATGTTCTTCAGCTCATTTGAGGACTTGGCGATCAATTACTCCTCCATTTTGGCAACGAAATTATTAAAGTAGATCCTCCGTTTGAAGATCGCCCGAAAGTTTTCTATCGGTCACAGCTAGGGGCGATCTTCGGTCAAACGTATATTTTCAGCCATCTCCTCCAGTGATCACTTGACATAATGGGCCGAGGCCAGATCCGGCCAAAAATACCACATTTTCCACATTGATGGAGGTCGCAACTTTCAACAGACAATTCGTACTGTATATCTCCCCGTTCACCACAAGCCCCGATGGGAAGAACAGCGGCTTGGACACTCCCTTCTCGCTGATCATCAGTCACAGAAGGACCTTCTTCGGGGATTTGGTGTGGGGTATATATCTGACGTCAACGCTTATCTCATTGGTGGGGGGCGTAAAGAACCTGGTCTCCTCCTACCAGTCGTTATCGTCCAGCGTCAAGTAGGGCTCGTCATCCATGATGACCATGATGTCGTGCTTCACCGGAACGATTTTTTTCACCAGGATCTTCAGCCAGTCCTTCTGGGTGATTGCTCACTACTCAGATACGGCCGGCCTCGACTGACGCTTCCGTATAACAATGTCCATCTTGCCCGGATACCTCTTCACCTTGGCATCGGTCTTCCTCCTCAGCTTCTGCTGAACTTCACGGTCCCGCAGTACTGTCGAGCGACCGGAGCCAGGCTCCCCCTTAGACGTTCTCGTTCCTTCTCCAGAAGGAAAAAGATGTTCTAAATGTCGGATCGGCTAAATCCAGCGGACAGGAAGTGTCTCATGATTCCCAACTTCCTCGCTCTGGGATGGAGCTGGCAGTGCCAACAAATCATCGAGCGTAGTTACTTGACTGTTTTTGCCATTGTTGCTGCAAATTAACTGATAACGCTGTCAAACTTTGTCTGTATACAACAGGTTTATTGCAATTGGCGATGCATTGATGGGTTCACCAACAGGTCGCATATCAAACCCTTCAACACATGAACCGGGATCAACCGCTTTACTTTTCTTCCGAAGGAAGACGTGATCAGAGATTTTTCGTCTCAGAAAAGCCCAACGGCGCTGAGTGGAATTGATACCAGACCGACTGGAGTGAAAAGCGACCAGGGTTACCGGCCGCCGTCGGTTTCAGACTCTTTCTTACGAACCATAGCTGTCTACTACATTTCACGTTCAAACTTCATACTTCCACTTTGTGGCACTTAGTATGTCAATTGACGACGGGTGAGTGGATGACGCCGCTAACCACACGATCGCGAAGCCCACCGCAGGAATATGATCTTTGAACTCAATCTGCCTTTTTATTCTGAATCTTATGCTTGAATATAGATCTTCTAACACATATCATTCTTCATCTGCGAATTTAACAATTTTAATGATCCGTTCGGAACACCCTGAAGTAATTTATTCCCGGTTTTCTTGCACTCGGTACAAATCAAATACAATGTAAACAACTTCACCGAGTATTAGGCCCAGCAGCAGCATTACGATATAAGGCAGCTTGAACCAGCCTTCGTCTTCATCTTCTACCGACTTGTCAGTTCCCTCATGATCAATTCTGTTCAGCAGAAACTTGTTGAAAAAGTTGTTCATAGATCGCTTAGCCGGAACCACAACCACATCCGGGTTTCGTTCTACAACAAGCTGTCCGTAGAAGAAAATTGGTGGATCGTGTTCCCCCTTAGCCGCTCTGTAGCATCCGTTCAACAACATGACTGTCGTGTTGGCCGATAGGAAGAAGTTTTCCTTCTTCCAAAGTATTACACTCGATTTTGATCCCTCAAGGTTTTGTACAAATGACACGCTTTCACATGTGCTGTACACGGTGAAATTATACAGTACAGGCGTTATCGACACGACTAGCCTTAAACAATTGTCCAGCGTATCCTGTCTTCGAACTGTGTTGAACGGACTGTGGCCGTTATTGTCATAGATCCATTTGGTAATACTTCCATCAAAGAAGAACTGCCTCTGATTCATCTGGTTGGGGTTGATTTCAATATCTGCCAAGCATGAATATCTAATGGGCTGAGCATCGACTATGTGGTGGAAGAATATGAATATAATAGCAGCTCGGATGGTTCGACCCATATTGACGATAGTTCTCGAGGAAAAGGAGGGGAGTTTGTACTATTGATGGTGCTTTATAGTTTTCTTTTGAAAGTTGGACGTGTTACATTCCTTTGTATTTTTGAACAATGGCTGGACTATAACGAAACGCAGGCAGGACTCTGTATCAAGATGGGGTGATAACAGTGCTTCACAGTATGTATCTTCAAAGGGTGATGACGTTAGCTCATAATTAGCATGCAATCATTTCTACACAGAAAAAGAAAATGAATGTTAACAGGCGTCTACGGGCATGAGACGTGGAGAATGCTTAAAGAGGACCTGGGAGCACTCGGAGTTTTTGAGCAACGGGTGTTAAGAATCATCTTTGGTGGAGAACAGGAGGACGGACAAGGTGCCCAAGAGATTGGAAAGGAGCAGCCACGAATCGGGCATTATGGAGGGATATTGTGTATCAGGCAATGTTATAGTATTGTGACGTTATGCCATGTAAATTAAATAAATAATAACAGGCGTTTAAAATTTCCCTTCGCTTAACTGTAAGCCAAAAGAAGCGTTAACAACGAAATTGTTTGCAATCTTTCATACGCCATACAACAATGTTGGCAATTTTCCATACAAAAGACTACATTCCGGCGTTATTTGACCTAAATTTACATGAAATATCCCATTATTTTTTGCCAAATCTAGCATTCGCTTTATGTGCATTAGATAACGCATAAAATTAAATGTTTTGACGTAGACTAAGGAGTGTATCGAAAATAAGCTATCCACAAACTTTCTTTCAAATTATGTTGAAAACCGATATTTTATTCATACAAAAAATTGATCCTTTATTGTACGAGGTTAAACTTCAACATAATGAAGACCGGATGAAACTTAAGTTATTCCTTCACGAATTTTCGAACTTTGGATCGAATGCTCTTCATCAAGTTCCGGACAAGTGTTGCATCGCATTTTTTGGACGCTTGAGCCCAAATTTTTTTGAACTCCTGCATGTTCCCAGCTGCCTTACCAGTCTTCTTGAAGACCCTCTTCACGATTGCCCAGTAACGTTCGATGGGTCGAAGCTGAGGGCAATTTGGTGGATTGATATTTTTCTCAACGAAATCTATACCCTTTTCCGCAAGCCAATTGAGAGTGGTTTTGGCATAGTGAGCCGACGCTAAATCCGGCCAAAACAGTGGAGGTGTACTATGCTTCTTATATAAAGGCAACATTCTCTTCTGGAGACACTCAGATCGATAGATTTCCGCATTTATAGTTCCGGTAGTGTAACAAATGGTTGACTTCAAACCACAGGAACATATTGCTTGCCATACCAGTACCTTTCGACCGAATTTCTCCACTTGAATCGACCTGTCCGCATCGCTCACATTCTCTCCAACGACGGCAGTAAAGTATTGTGGACCTGGAAGGGTTTTTGAGTCCTCCTTTACATAGGTCTTATCGTCCATTAAAACGCATGCATCCGGACACTGCAAAAGACGCGAATACAATTTCCGGGCCCTTGTTGCTGCTCGCTTCTTCTGTTCTGCACTTTGTTTCGAGATTTTCTGCTCTTCTGCTTCAGGTGGTTTCGCCTCTTGATACGCTGGATCATTCCGACACTCGTTCCTGCTTTTTTGGCCAAATCACGTATTGACATTGATTTGTTCTTCATGATTAGAGATACCACTTTCTGCTCCAGTTTCGGGTTGGAAGAACCGGGTTTTTTGCCTCTTCCTGGTAGCTCATCCAAAGAATAGTGTTTCCCAAACTTATTAATGATGGTTTTAACACTCGCATGATGAATTCCAAACCGCTTCGCCAATTTTCGCATAGTAATACCCTTCTCACTTAGCCATGTGTCCAGAACCTTAATTTTCACTTCCTTTTCAATACGCGACATTTTGAAAACGCAGAATTTGAACCGCACAAACAAGTAAACAAAAGAAAGCTGACAGTCAAACGCACAGCATGCAGTGTTCAGAGCATAAAAAACCATCACAAATACATGCGTACAACGCAAATGTATGTGGATAGCTTATATTCGATACACTCCTAACGCCTTACGGGAAGGGTAGGGTGTCAGTTGAAAATCTAAAAATCAGCGACCGTCACGAAATATCGTTACAAATTAAACACTAATAACTTAATAAATGCTCAATAGGTTTTCAAGATGTTTACATCAATCGATTGGAAATTTGATTTGGAATGATTTGGAAAATCAACAATCAAACATTATCCGTTAACAATTTCAACCTGTTGAAAATAACCTAAATGTGAGGTGATGTCTTATAATGCCGATTTTTCAGAGTAAATTTACTAAATGCACTCAATTTTACTATCACAGAATTCAAATGTAAGCAAGGGAGGTCTCATATGCAGCAGTGAACGATATAAAACGGGTACACCTTCGCAAATTTTCTCATTCGTGTTGCAGTACTGGAGCTGTGCGGAGCATCGAGCCAGTGTGGATTGGCAGCTGGCGCTTGACGATGGCATGTACCCTGGAGGGTGCACTAGCTTCATTCAGCGGAGCGGCAAGACGCCAATTTGGATTTGGCAGCTGGCTGTGGCAAGCACCATAGAAAGTGCACTAGCGACCTACCCAATTGGTCAGGTAGCTGATTGCACTGCCGTCTGTTGTTACCAAGCCGTTGGCTAGGCAACCGTTGCTAGGCAGCCATACATTATGCTGTGGTGTGCTAGACAGTCGATTGCTTGGGCAAATAATGTCTTTGTAGCCAGCCGGTGGGTGCAACCACGAGGAGCGAAATAGGGTGCTTATGTGTGTGTGATATTTGGTAGACATCTTTTGGTAAGGCGCAGAGAGGGTTTTAATTAAAATGCGGACCATTTCAAATCCGTCCTTTTCAGGAGGACCAATTTAATTTTGAGAGAGTTTGTTTGATTTGAATGTTTGGTTCTTACCGATTGGCTGACAGCGGTGGCTAAAACAAAATTAGCTTTCTCTTTGTTGCATACCTTGAGCATTTTGTACAATTTACAATTGGCTACCGCCACGAAAAATTTAAACACAGGGCGCTTAGAATTGGATTGTTTCTTGATTGATTTATTTTTGGGACTGCTCTAATCAAGAAATGTATACGATTGACATTCTATTTACTCAGGTATATAAAGTTTTACATATAAAAGATTATTATATTTCGCATACATATTCATCAATCGGTGTCTGAAAATTTTAAATAATTTTGCGTTCTGGCATGTTTCTGACATGCATGTTTGAATCTGACCGGAAACTGACGGAAGTTGATGAAAACCTTCTCTCGCTAACAGCTGTACCATCCCCAGTACCATCCTGGTTTAAATTTTCCACAGTTGCATTTTTCAATGAATATTCGCCGTTGTAATCACCGACAGTTTCCTCCCAGAATTCGTTTTCTAGGTACTCTGATTCGCTGTCATCAAAGGGTATCTCTGAGTTAATCACGTCAGGAATTCCATCGAAAATGTCATGTTCTCCATCTCCGCCAATTTTATCTGGTTATAGCAGAACAAAACCGTGGAAGCTGTGAAGCTCCCTGTAAAATAACATACGGTTTGTCTTAAAATCCTCTATGAGTTCTATAATATTGACAATTACCTCAGTAACGCTTTGTTCGGATCGTTTACAGGACCGGACCCGAACTGAAGATTGGAGTTTTCGGCCGAAGTCGATAAGCGTATTTCCTCTCTATAGCTGGCATCAGTCTGGTCCAGTTGTTCATTTTCCACTGTCGCAGTTCCCAAAAAAGATCCTCTATTGCAATCATCGCCAGTTTCCTCTAAGAACTTGTACTCCAGATATTCCGCCACACTGTCGTCGCCCTCCGAGTGAATCAAATATGCGTTTCGTTGATACCAATATCTTCCTTTTGTTTTGGTACATGCCGGTTTACTCTGCCCCGACAGTGATGATCAGATTCCAGCCAATTAAAATCTTCGAAGCTACTTCTCTTTCTCTTCCTGGTACTCAACTGCGTGACATTGTCATAAAACGGAACAGCATCCCTTCCCCCCCCACCCCCAAAAAAAACTGATATATTTTATATTAAAAATCCAAAAAACAAATGATAGCTAGAGTTTTTCGACAAAGTCACTCGTTTTTGTATAATATCAAAAAACAAAATGAGAGTTTTGTTTCATTAGGGCGAATCTACAATTGAGAGATTCTCTCCGGGCTCGCTCTCTTTCATTCATTACTGCGCCATTATAAAACTTTCGAGGGTTTCTTTAGTACAGATCGAAACACAACAGTGCTGGCTAGCATACTCTACAAATAGTAGAATGAATAACGTAAAGGTGATTGATTTATGAATGAAAGAGAGCGAGCCCGGAGAGAGTCTCTCAATTGTAGATTCGCCCTAATGAAAAAAAACCCTAGATAGTATTTTGTATTTACACTGCACAGCCCATGGGTTTCTAGAATCTGAAAATCCTCAAACGACATCAATGTGTTGGAGCGTTCACCATTATTTTCAGACCTCTACAGTGGCTCCTGTAGTAGAGTTTGAAATTAATGGCCAACCCCCGCCCCCCCCCCCACCCCCCCCCCCTTTTTTTTTACCCAAACCCCACAATCCACTTCCCTCGCGAGTTATTACCACAATCCCCACTATCCTCTTCCCCCACCCCCCCCACACCACCCCTTCTCTTTCCAAACACCCAACCACCCCCGCTTCACAATTCGCTCCAAACAATTCATTTTTTACACGGCACTTTTCACTATGCTTTTTAATGAATATCTTCAAACGGAATCAAAACAAACTACCAACATCGAAACCGAATCTTTTTTTTTTTTAGCCTTTTGCGCTGCTTACCTCAAGTTTGTATAAATACAAGCGGTGCCAGATCAATTGCTCAAATTTTTGACATTTTTCAGGGTTGGCAGATTATATGATTTTGCGTTGTCCGGTCTATATACAGTGTCTATAATCTTGACTCTTCTGCCTGTGAGCATGCCGGCTATGTCCCGTTCTACGTACACTGCTGGTCATTAAAATGGGTGTGCGACTACAAGTTATCGATTTGCATGAACAACGCACACTATTGCATTTATAGCGTTACCATACCTTTCCATTCATTACAGCATCTTATCTCATAAACATTGCTGTATATGTGACATCTTGCTCTGTTTGTTTTGGTCAGTTTGAGTGTAAACAAGGCAACTTCTGATTTTTGTAGTTGGCCAATATGTGTGTTGAAAATATCACTTGATTTTAACTCAAATATTTCTGTATACAAGTAATATTGTGAAAGCTTTGCATGCAGTTGCTAGTCACAAATAACTCAGATGTTTAATAAAAAAGTTTTCCTCTTAGAATGGGTCGATCGCGCCATTGTACACTACACGAATGATTCCCGGTTCAGAATTTGAGCAAAGACGGTAAAACGTATAAGTTCATCGCAAATACTCTAGAAAGATCTGAAAATTTCGTAACTAATGCCCTCAATCCATTAAAAAAGAAAGAATCTCGTGAAAAACCAAGAAAAACTAAACAACAGCTGATAATCGCATTATATTATTGAAAAAGTCTGATCCTTTCGCGTCATCCAGATGGATTTCAGTGAAAATTGACAATGTCATAAGTTCACGGACAGTTCGTCGAAGACTACAGGATGCTAATGTTCGCGGAAGAATTGCAAGAAAGGTACCATTATTAAGGAAAAAGAACCTGAAGGCACGAAAGGAATTGGCTTTGCAACATAGCGCATGGGCCAGTAAGTCATTTAAATGCAAGGTGCAAAAAAAATGGGAGCGATGAAACGAAGATCAATTTGTTTTCCTCTGATGCTCAACGAAATGTTCGAAGACCGGCCGGCAAAGAGTTCGATCCGCGGTACACGGTAAAAACCGTGAAGCATGGAGGCGGTTAATATCATGGTATGGGGTTGTTTTTCTTGGTATGGTGTTGTTCCCATTTTTCGTAACAATTCCATCATGACCTGATTTGAGTACAAAGAGATCATGTAGGAGGTTATGTTCCCTTATGTAGAAGAGAATATGCCTCTTATATGGCATTTTCAGCAGGACAACGATCCGAAACACACTTCTTAATATGTGAAGGAATGGTCTCGTGCAAACAAAGCATCGGTTATGTCATGGCCTAGTCAATCTCCTGACATAAGCCCGAACATTTATGGAAGGAGCTCATAAGGAAGTTATCTGGTCAAGTATTTTCAAATAAAGATCAACTACCCGAGTAGCACAGTTCTATCAAAATATGTTGCAGTGACCTGTTAATGACTGAATTTAGTCGTATATCAGTATTTAAAACCCATTTGAAACAACCGTGCTACTAGGGTATGGACCACAGTTCAAAGAGAGTGGTATGATATACCAACTGAAACTTGCCAGCGCTTGGTTGAGTCATTGCCAAGAATATTGAACAAGGTTCTTCTGAATAATGGAGGGTACAGCGGCTACTAAGAGCCATTAATGTAATTAATCAACTGTAATCAACTGGGATCACTCCGAGGGTCCTTTCATAAGGAAAATAATAAGGGAAAACCAGCTGATTCGAAGACCTCCCCACCATGAGGGAACAGCGGGTGTTTTATCACGGCTACGAACCGAAGAGAACAGGTTATCGTACAACCTTGGGAATGGACCTCACCGCATCAGTAACCGCCGACGTTTGCGGAATACACAACTCGGTAGAGCACATTATCTGCGTGTGCCCAAAATACGAAAGCCTGCGGGTGCTCCATGAACTTTCGGAAATTTCATGGTTAGGGCACTCGCTCTCTTTTGGTTTTAAATAAAATGCCGAACTGTTTTTCCTGCTGTTTCCAGTATCTAAGTATTTATATAATGAGATTCTGTTTACAAACTAGTGAACTCAAATTGATGTGCTACACTTCAAAAATAAAGTATTAAAACTATATCGTGATGTACTTTCTGTGATCTTCACAGTTCCACTGCTAGGAAAATATCAGCCCAAGAATTCATCAAAAGAGACGACAAAACCAGTACAATTGAACACACCTTTTGTCGAGATGCAACCATGCGCTGTTCTTGTTTTGGGATTCAGAAAGTTACATGAAATTAATGTTTACGTTCGTTGACGTAAATTCACGTGAAAAAATTAAAATGCATCTCATGTAAAATTACTGCGTCTCATGTAAAATTCCTTATTTCTTGACGCGAAAGCTTGTCAAAGGGCCTATAAGATTTCAACCTGGTTCCCCTGTCAAATTTCAAAATTCCAAACCATTTGAAATAACATTCAATTCAAATACCAAGAAAGAAAGAAAAACCGTTCCATCCTCACACAACGATTTATCGCATGTTTCCTGGATACATTACGTCTCATTTCTCTGGATTTTACATTTGCACTCCCCGCTTCTAGTTCTGATGTTTTCGAAAATTCACTACACATTCGAGTAAATAGAACTGAGCTGAGAAAATGTAGCGGAACTTTTTCCATGGCAGCAAACTTCATTTCCCACAGCTCAATCAGTACCAGCATACTCGCACTGTAATAGTATTGAGCAGTGAATGTTCGCCCTTCCTCTACTCGTGAGAATCCTAACGAAGCCCTTTGTGACCAGCATCCATACGTTTACTATCATCTACGGGGTGGCACTTTTAAGTGGCGAATGTAAATATTGGAACATGAACATGCTCCCCAGTCCCGTAAAAAGGGTACTTATGCCATCAAGAAGGAGATGGAATAGATGTCGGGTTTTGCCTGACGGGATGTTTGTCAGGAACTTTCACGGAATTGGGGTTTTTCGTTTGAAAGCTTTCGCTCAGCAAAACGGATGAGTTTGTTTGAGTGGAGTTGCTCGACAACATGCCGGATTGTGTGCATGTCCAGTAAACAACTCAAGTTGCATTTCCTGGATGCTAGTTATAAGCTGAAATACCGATATCGTTCAGCTCTGCCATCGGTAAGTCCAAAGCTAAATTATTTCGTACTCAGCCAATTTCGGAAATCCATTTTCCACGGAGCTGCAACTTTAGCCAATTCAAATTACAACGCCTGTCAGCATGATTAAAATTCTCACAAATTTACCCCAAACGACCCACACTCACACACACCACCCAACTCAGCGACGGAACGTTTAAGTTAATTATCTCGCATTCCACCACACTGCGGCCGGCAGCGGCACTCTCATCACGCCCAGATGAAAATGCAGCACAGATTCTTTCTCTTTCGCTTGACGTTGGCATCCTTCCATGCTGTTTCACTCACTCTCTCTTTCTCTCAGCTCGATGGCTCGTGTGATGTAAGGGTGGGAAACATTCCAAAAAAGCGCTTTCCCATTATACTGCCTGACTTTTCCGTACGCCGGGAAAGCCATTCAACCCCAGCCTAGACGGAGTCGGTTCAATTATCCACACGTCCGTTGGAATCTACCCCGAATTTATGGATCGTTCGTTTCAATTCAGAGAAAAGTGGAACTACTTAGTGGATAGGTTGTTATTTTAGATAGTTTTTTCGGGAAAAAAATGCTTCTCTATAGTTTTTTCATGGCGAAATCAACGAGATGTAACTCAGCCACTGAGTAGTGATATGACCTTTTTTTTTGGCGCAATAGAGTAAGCGATAACCAAATATGACGCACATTCGTCGGCCGTGTGGCTGCGATTTTTTTTCCGCTGATGCTATTTTAAGGTTTTCACTCATTCGAGCTGTGCTTAGAAAGTCCACAAATCAAGAGCTACGTCTGAAAAGGCCACATAAACTCTTGTAAACAAATCAGTAAATTCCTAATTCTCGCCAACCGAAGTTGACTAAGACAATTCAAAAACGTCAAAAAGTGGGGGAAGTTACACATTCTTCAAGATTGTGTTTGTTAGGATGAGCTTCTTTCGGTTTGTGAAAAGGGCGCATACAAAGATTTGTTTACCAAAGCTTATGTGCCCGTTTGAAGACTGCCCCAAAAAGTAAGCACGCTCCTTGGGACGCCCCTAGTTTTCAGTAAAAACACTACACAAGTGTTGAAAATTTAATTTGCAATCTTGCGAACTTTCTTCAGAAGATTCAGTACAGACTTCTTTTCGACAAGTTTTGACACTTTCTTCCAATCTTTTTCAAACTGTTGAATGGTATCTGTAGCCGAGGCATGTTTCCTAAGATGTGCTTTCGCCAATGCCCAGAGTTCTTCAATTTATCGAATTTGCGGGTCCTTTAGAACGAATGAAACATTCTTGGTGGTCTATCATTCTACCATTGGTTTCGCATAATGGCAAGACACAAAATCTGGCCAGCAGACAACAGGATCCTTAGGGCATCTTCAACGGTGGTTCAAATAGTGGTTTGGATTTAGACCAAACGCAAAAACATTGCTGCACCGGTGTTGTAAATTTTTTTTTTATACCGGTTCTATTTTGCATCGTTTTAAATCTGGTATATGTTTTGATATATTCTTGCAGCAATTTGGAAGAAGAAAAATACCGTTCCAAACACAACACGCTACTTGATAATACCAATTAATGGTTAAAATTTTAGCTTTTACTAAACAAAAACTCAACTGTATTGACTGAAACTATATAGGTATTTCTGAGCCGAAAAGTGGCCGTGTTTGGTGTGGGTGATGCTGGCGCCGGACAGAAAGTAGTTCAAGTTGCTCACGGTGCTAGCGAATTGCCTTTTCGTTTTATTCATGAATAACAAATGCTTCTCTTAGTTTTTTACAGCCACTGCATTTTCCGGAAAACGCTGACTAGTTCAAAAGGACGACCCAACAAACATCGGTGTTGAATTAGAGCTTGTTCAAGCAAATTTGGAGAAGCTATTCAGCTGTTTCTTCTAGAATAGCTGAATAGCTTCTCCAAATTTGTTTGAACAAGCTCTAATTCATCACCGATGTTTGTTGGGGAGGCTCCCAGAATTGTGAATTCGGCCTATTGTTAAAAATTGCCTGTCTTTAATTTTTCTTCATCGGCAGTTACATGAAAGGCACCGGCTGAAAGTCTCTTTAATAAAGACATCTAATCTAATCAGTTACATTAATTGGTCAGAATTTTTATGAGCTTCTAGAAACTGAACAAACTCTCAAACAATTATTTTCTGATAACTATGAATTTGGAAATATCTAAGGAGATGGAGTGGAAATATCATGACAGAAGTTGATCAAGCTTCTTGGAAGTGAATAAAATATTGGAAGATTCAAGATTATCTTGAAGTTTGCTCGCTCTCTTTTTAGAAGAGAAGTGGTGGAACTTCAGAGAAGTCCATTAAATTGCCAACGTAGCTGGAAACTTAGTTGAATAGAAATTGTTTTTTGGAAATAACCGAATTTTTAATAAGGGAACGTCCATTAATTATGGATTTTTAAAAACCCCTTCTTGTCACGTTTTTTGTATGGACCTTCAAAATTGTATGGATTGTCCCGTTTTCTCAACCCCCCCCCCCCCCCCCCTTACTGCGTGACATAATTCATGGACCTTCCCTAAGTTGGTTGAATTTCTGTTAAATAAATAGCATTGCTGATATGTTTTTCAACATTACAAGAACTTTTTAGAATCTCCAAAATTGTGATACGGCGGAAATTCTAAGAAATTGATAAAACATAAAAAAGTTTCGTTCCTAAACCACATCATCATAGATCGTTACTCCGCGTATGGGAGAATACCAAAATAACAATCATAATGTTTAAAAAGTAGTTGATTCTGATTTTGATTCTCGGTGCAGTACGAAAAATTCTCGAGTAGCAAGAAGTTTAAGTTCTGCTTAAGGTTAAGTACCATGAGCATCTGGGATGTTCCCTGAACTATTAGAAAATTTCTCTAGGAAGTGAACTTCGAGGAAGCTCCCTTAACTTATGGAAAAAATCATGGAATATTTCCTATACTTTTGAGAATGTTCAAAAAATCCTTACAAGTTTCCTGAATTTCTGGGATGTTTCCTGAAATTCTGGAAAGTTCCCCGATCTTTGGGGAAGTTCTCTGAAATTTCTTGAAGATCTCAGGTCTTCTGAAACATTTTCTGAATTTCTGGGCAATTCACTTACTTCTGAGAAGTTTCATGAACTTATGAGAAGTTCTGTGAACCTCTAGAAAGATATGCAAACTTTTGAAAAGCTTCATGCATTTCTGGAAAGTTCTCTGAACTTATGGGATGTTCTCTGATATCCTGGATAAATCCCTGAACTTTTGGGAAATTCCCTGAAATTCTGGAAAGTAGTTTCTTGAACTTCTGAGAAATGCCCAAAAAATTCTGATAAGTTTTCTAAACTTCACGGAAGCTCCCTGAATTTCTGAAGAAATGTATGAACTTCTGCGAAGAACCCTTAACTTTTGGGAAGTTCCCAGAACTCAAGTGAAGCTCCCTGAATTTATGAAAATTTCCCTGAATTTCTGGGAACTTGCCTAAATTTGTGGGAAGAACCCTTAACTTCTGGGAAGTTCTCTGATTTTCTGGAAATTTTTCTGTTTTTCTGGGATGTTCCCCAAACATCAGGGAGAATCTCAAAACTCCTAGGAAGTTTCCTGAATTTCTTAAAAGTATCTTGAATTTCTGAGTTTCTGGGAAGTTTCCTGAATTTATGCCATTTTTTTTCGAACTTTTGGGAAGCATTTTCGTTCATCATTTTCTTCACCTCTTCTGGTGTTGGGGGACGCAAATACTTCCGGCCGTAGGTCTTCAGGATAGCTTTGCCAAAATTTCCCAGGGTCAGCAGGCTGATTGACTCCCCAATCTTCACATTTTCGTCTGGAAAACTAGCTGAGGAACCGTACGCCAACATCCGTAAGGCTGCAGTGCACTTATGCCCAGGAACATTTCCCTTGGCATGCGGCAACGACGCAGCAAGTGCTTCTCGTCGTTGGTTGGCGTGTCGCTAAAGTAGTCTTGGAACGGCTTTTGATGACCGAAATGATAGTCACGGTCGACGTTGGGGCGTCTTCCACGACATGACCCTCTCCGTTTTGAACTTTGTTTTTCCGCTGCAAAATTAAAAATCAGCATTATCTAACATCGTTTAAATGAAACGCATGCATTCACAAATGAAATGAACAAATATTCTTCGTCGTCTGTTAACGACGGACTGCTGGCAGTAAAAATTATTTGGTCAAACCAATCCATGGCAAAAAGTTTTCGAAAATACCAGCGATCTCTGAAAGAAAAAACATTTTTGATTTCTGATGTTGAATGATTGACAGGAAGACAGGTGTTGGTGGGTTTCACAACAAGAAATACAACACCGGTGCGGGGAACGCAAGGTTGGTCTATTTTAGCTGGTTCTATTCAAGTTTTGCTGATGAAAATCAAGTATAAAGTTGTTCCAAAAATAGACCACCGCTGAAGATGCCCTGATGGCTTCTAATCATGGGTAGCAGTCATTTTTGTGAGCACTCTTTGATGTAAATTTCACTGTTTATCGAAACAGTTGTGAGGAAGGGTTGCGAAATCTTACCACAGCCACAAAAAGCTTACCAGGCTATAGCTTTCTTACCAAAATGTTTGACTTTAATGGATGTCTCAGACAGGTTCAATAATTCCCCCTCACGCACCGTACAGGGTGCGGCAGAAAATAATGCGAAAAATTTTCTATTTCTTTCAAATCCCATTTTCAACTAATTCAAGCAATAATATCAACATTTTCGAGTGCAGTTATCTTTATAAAGTCCTTTCAAACAAATTTATTCAATTTGTCCTCCATTTTTATTAATAACATACTCGAGCCGACGCCGGCAGCCAGGGCATGCCTTTCGGAAGTAGTCCTCCGACACTGACTGCCATGTTCATGTTATGGTTGACTTCAGGGTTTTCACACTAGGGTGTGATGTTTTGCAGGCTCGTGCTTCAACATATGCCCAAATCGAATAATCCAACGGATTAAGATCTGGACTGCAAGGGGGCCACAAATCCTTCGGCCAAAACTTCATGTTATCGTTCAACCATTGTTGGGTTCGATTGGACGTGTGACACGGCGCTCCATCCTGCTGTAGGACAACGTTTTGGTTCTCGGAGAAGTTGGCCTTCACCCAGGGAAGCACTTGGTCCTTTAAAATACCGATATACACTTCGGTATTGATTTTAACTCCAGCATCAATGAAAACAGGCGGCATTTTCAAACCGTTGGACGCCACCAAGCCAAACATCATGACACCAGCCGGATGTTTGGTTTGAAATTTGAATTTCACTCTTTTCGGAACGTTCTCCATTTTCTGCGGTGAAATGAGCATAGCATAGCAATTTCCCGACCATACATAATCCTGAGTTGGCTGCTGCAGAGACGATGGAAGCGCCACAAGAGCTGCCTTGGGCGTGACAGGCTCTTCATCCATAGTTCTCTTTGCACAACACCTGGCCAGGTCCTTATGATCAGTAAGGGAAGGGAGGGAAGTGTTGATTAGATGTCTACTTAAGAAGATGCTGAGAACTCATGCTACCTCTCATAGACATCTGGAGTTGGAAGTTGGAAGGGATTGTGCGGGAGGCTTACTTTGGCGAGAAAGCGTATGTATATTTATATGTATATAGGTCGTTGGGAGTGACGAAGCTAAGAAAGTTAATGCACTCCTTTGTTGTCTGCTTTTTTTTAGGCTGGAACACACGCGCTTCCTACTTGTATCCAGGTTCTTCTTGCGTGAAAGCTTGTCTGTCGGTTGAAACATGAGCATTAACTCTTGTCTTAGCCTTTTATGGCTTATGGTTATAGCGCCAATACTCGCTTTCTGAAAAGAGAAAAAAGGACTCGCCGATACCATCTCCCCCACCCCTCAAACACACACGCGCTTGCGGGCGTTACATGTCAGACGCTGATTAGGTTGATGTTCTAGAGCGGTGGGGTGGATCACAGTTGCATTTTACAACAATGTTATTTCAAGTTCTTATGGCGTCAATAAGGACATCAGATCACCACAGTTATTTAAAATAGGTAGTACTTATCTGTTCAATGTCATAACTGTCATTGTCTTCTCATATTCATTTCATTAACTACA
This sequence comes from Aedes koreicus, assembly GCA_024533555.2. Lineage (NCBI taxonomy): Eukaryota > Metazoa > Arthropoda > Insecta > Diptera > Culicidae > Aedes > Aedes koreicus. The sequence continues at coordinate 88,586 of JAHHFK020001687.1, read as the reverse complement.
TTCAAATTTTGTTGATGTAAATGGCCTTCTGCAGGTTACGTGAAAAAATTCTACTCCAAGAACTTCTCAAACCAGCAATATCATCACTGCAGCCAGGTAACCAGGTGCACTGGTACCAACGTAAGAACTTTAGCTGCTCTTCCGGGGAACCTGGCGAATGCGACCGACGGGAACCAAATTGGGTCGGACGGAGATCAGCACTAGTAAATGTAAGACACAATTCGGGAAAAATTGTAAGTTTCCTCCGCACCTACATAGCACGAGACCGCGTTTCACGTCTTCTCTATTGTGAACAAGATTTTTGAACACTGCACAGTTTTTCTCTTTATTCTTAAGACTTCTTCATCTCGAAACACTCTTTCATGATAAAAAATGTTTCATTTAAGCGAACACATAATTAAAAAAATCACTTCTAACAACAATTTTGAAAAATAAATTCGCAAAAAAAAAAACGGGAAAAAAAATTGACAGCTTTTTGAAAAAGCCAACCGACCGTGGGCTTTTATTCCTTGAAAGTTTAGAGATGACCGGTTGAATGTGTTGAATCCTTACACAATCTCAGAAGTTCATTAATCAGTCCATCTGGCAGCTCTGATTGATTACGGTATGATGCCATTTCTAATCACCAGCAGACGGATAATACAACCCCGTCACTGAGACAGTGATATCTACGGCGTTTTTGTTTGTTGTTGTTTTATGCTACAGTAAAAATAAAACGAAAAAACTCCACCAACAAACCACTCTGCAACAGAACATTCTCCAACCCCCGTATGACAATATGTACTATATACAATACAGCAAAACTTTTCTCTCCCTCTCTCACGAACCACCACAACCAAAGTTCCAGTAGGTCGAGCTTTCGCGTGTTTCCGATTATTTCCTGCCACCAACAACTGACCATGCAACACAACCGGCTAAAAGCTAGTGTCACGGTCTATTTTCAGTAAGACAAAGCGCTCAAACCCAAGAGTCATCCTTACCGGCATGCGATGGTTCATGTCACCAAAGGTCAACTGTTTGATGTCTTGTAGAAAGGGAGCAACAATTCTGCTCACTTTACCGGCGCAAGTCAAACGATGAACTCTAGCAGCACTTTTGCCGGTTGAACTGGAACAAACAAACGTGAAACGTGGGCACCAAACTGCCCACGAGAAATGGCTTTCCAATAAATCATTGTCTGTGCTGGAATGTTTCTCACTTCGAGCTAAATTAGGTGGAGAGATTTGGGGAGCTGATGCGATTGTAATCAATCGCTAGTATTTATTTTTTTCTATTGTTGGAACTGAGAAGGTGTTGAAGTTCGAAGGTCAAAACAAAAATAAGCCAACCACCGGGCAAAAGAAATGGCTTGTGAATGAACGTCCATTTTCGGGTGACCTCCCTCCGATTGATCAAATGGTGTAATTTATTCATTGGACGAGAACGTTAGTAGGCACGCACAAGCTTGAATTAAACCGAATTTGACAGAAATAGTCTTGTTTTGGGCTTGTAGAAGCAAAAATGTGTGCGTGCGTGATTCACATCAAAGTTCTAGCCTAAAACGAGCTCTAGAAATAATTAACACGTGCGACGCCGGTCAACATTTTACCGCTTTATTATTGGAAGCTTGAAAGCCGGAGGTTGAGACCCGTGAAATTATCGATTTGATTGCACAAAGGGTAAACGCTTCAATTGTTGCGGTACGTTAGCAGCGTTAGTGTACCAATTGTTGTGTAAGAAGGCTCCATACACAACTATTGGTACAGTAACGTTTCTAATTTTCCGGAACTATTGGAGCGTTTACCCAATGTCATTCCTGATTATTGTTGAATGATTCTTCTCGTAAGAAAAACATTCAGCTTGCATTGCCTGCATTAATTTCAATTCAATCGAAAACCTTTTGTAAGGAGCAAACTTCAGATTGCGCCGGAGAGGCATGCAACACGTAACACAGTTGATTTATTTCGCCTTCGCACGGAGGACACGAACTACTCAAATTTAAGTTGCAGCTATTTTTATTAATTTAATTCATTTAAAATTCGCTGGAAATCCGGAGATTTTGACGTAGGACTACGTCTTTGTTTTCTATACTGGGGTACAATTTAAAAAAATCGCATTGCGTCACGAAAAGTGGTCAGGTTTTAAGCATTAATATCTCAATAATTTCTCAAAAAAAATTTCAAAATTTTTACTCCAATCGATCGGAAGTATTTCTACGCATCAATTTCAATACAGAACATTGTTGATTTCGGCCCACATACTATTGAAAAATTCATAAATTTTAAACCTTGCCTTAAAAAAGTATATTAACTTCTTTAGGCCTAAGGGGTCATATTTGACCCCAAAAGAATAATGGCTGTAAAAATCACACAGACTGAATAAAAGTGTACACTTTCTTCGGCAAATTTGTTTTCCATCACATTTTCTAGCTGGAAAATATAAAAAATACACGATTAACGACCTAGAACATCCTGAATACGAAGAAGTTCAGGAAGAAAAAAATAAATGCCTCATATAATAGCGTACAGCGTTGTTTTAGAATATTGTACATATGCATATTAAATTTTCGTTATAAATAAATTCTCGTTGATAAACTTTAAATATTTTCGTATCTCTCTGGAAGGTTCTTGGTCATCCAATATGTACTTGAGTTCAAAACTTCAGATCTACAGTTGTGACAGTAGCTTTCAGGGCTATATAAGATTACGATATGTGTTGAAACATATTGAATGATTATCTGGAAGCTCAACAGTCATTATTTGATAAGTCTATGATGTTCTAGGTCATCAAAACTGTCCTTGAGTTCAGAACTCAAGATCTACAGTAGTAACTATAGCTCTTTGAGCTATACAAAGGTAAGCTACGTATTCAACCATATTCAATAAATATTTTTGAACTTAAAAAAAACATTATGACATAAACGGCGATGATCTATGTCATCCAAACTTTCCTTGAGCTTAGAACATAAGATCTACAGTTGTAACAGTGGGTGTTTGGAGTGTGCAAAGGAGAATATGTATTTAACAATATTGATTGAATAGTGTGGAAAGCCAACATACATAATGAGACAATCTTGGGAACTCTAGGTACTCCAAACTGTCCTTAAGTTAAAAACATAAGATCTACAGTTGTAACAGTAGATTTTTGAGATATATATGGTGATCATATGTATTCAAATATATTCAATGAATCTTTCGAAAGGTCAACAGTCATTCTTTTATAACTTTGAGATCCTCTAGGTAATCCTGGAGTTCATAACATGGAATCTACGGTAGTAACAGTAGCTTTTTGGGCTATACAAAGTTACGTCATGTATTCAAGTATATTCAGTGAATATTTTCGAACGTAAAAATACGCAAGAAGATAATCTTGGGATGGTCTAGGTCATCCAAACTGTCTTGCCGTTCAGAACTTAAGTTGTAACAGTACATTTTAGTCAACACAAAGTTACAATAAATATTCAAACATATTCAATTAATATTCTTAAAGTCAAAAAACATTATAGAGCAATATGACATGTTCTAGGTCCTCCAAACTATCCTTGAGATCCGAACATAGGACCTACAGTTGTAAAAATATCTTTCTGTGCTATGCAAAGCTAGGATGTGTATTGAAACATATTTATTGAATATTTTGGAAGAACAACAGACATTATGAGACAATCTTTGGATGTCCTAGGTTATCTAAACTGTTCTGGAATTCAAAACCTTCTTTTGGAAGGTCAACCGATACAATGAGATATCTTGGGATGTTCTAGGTCACCAAAACTGCCCTTTTGATCAGAATTTAGGATCTACAGTCATAAAGTTAGCTTTATAATCTTTGAAAGGTGACGATATGCATTCAAACACATTCAATGAAGCTTCTGTAAGCTCACCAGTCATTATCAGATTATCTCGGGATGTTTAGGTTCATAAAAACTGACATCGAGTTCAGAACTTAAGATATACGGTAAATTGAATTCAAACATATTCAATGAATATTCTGAAACGTCCACAGACATCATAGGATAACCTTGTTAGTTTCAAGTCATTGAAACTGTCTTTCAAAACTTACAGTCTACAATTGTAACAATAGCTTTATGGGCTATACAAAGTAACAGTTCAATTAGTTTGTTTGGCATAGAATATCCCAAGATTATCTCATAATGTCAGTTGGTCTTCCAGGACATTCATTGAATATGTTTGAATACATATCATAACATTGTATAGCAGATAAAGCTACTATTACAACTGGAGATTTTATGTTCTGAACTCTTGGGCAGTTTGACCGACCCAGCACATCTCAAAATAATATTTCCTACTTTTTTCAATCATTTCTATTTTCTTGAGCACCAAATCAATCAGAATTCACCAAATTGCTTGTATAAATTAGACCTGAAAGAGTTAATTAAAAAAACATTGCATTGTACCATGGCTTACATTTAAAGACTGTATTCGATGAAATTTGGACACACAAAATAGGTTCACTTTTCCTTGAGCCCGATTCTTTTCAAACTTTCTGGAAATAAAGTACTACTGAATGGTTAAGTTTTGACATCATTGGTTTATTGAACTTCTTCTCCCAACCCAAATGCCCGCACCTTTGCCTTGACCCCTTTCATCAAATTTTGGGCAATGATAGGACCGACTTGCTTACTTACTTTTAACCACACTTTCTATAGTTCTAGTTCATTTTCTATCAGTTTTGGAGTTTTAACGAGCTTTGCCTTCGTGATTGCCCAACATTTTTCAATTGGGCGAAGTTCCGGAGTGTTTGGAGGGTTGACGTCTTTTGGTACAAAAACTACATTATTATCTTTGTACCAGTCTAAGACGGGCCGGGCATAGTGGCAAGATGCCAAATCCGGCCAAAACAGTGTCGGGCCATCGTGAGATCTCAAGAAGGGCAGAAGTCGTTTTTGGAGGCATTCGTCCTTGTAGATTTGTCCGTTGACGGTCCCAGAGGTGATGAAGGGCTGACTCATTTTGCCACATCCGCAGATCGCTTGCCAGACAAGGAATTTTTTGGCGAATTTTGACATTTTCTTCTTTCGTACACTCTCCGGAACGGCCAACTTAGAGGTGGCGACGTAGTGTTCCTGTGCTGGCATTTATTTGGTGTCGGCTTTAATGTAGGTCTCATCGTCCATCACAATGCAGAACGGTTTTGTGAGCCACTCCCTGTACAGTTTTCTTGCACGAGTTTTGGCCACCGAGTTCTGTTTATCGCTCCGGTTCGGTGCCTTCTGGACCTTGTACACATGTAATCCAGAACGTTTCATTGTTTTCTGCACAAAACAAACTGAAACTTTCGCCTTTTTCGCAACATCCCTGATCGAAATGTTGGGATAACGCTTAAATTGGTTCAATACCATCCTGGCCTTCTCCGGATTTGATGTGCCACGTTTTTTGCCACTACCATTTTTCCGCTTGCTTGTCTTACGGTCCTTGAATGTTTTGATCACATGAGATACGGTTGAATGTGCGATTCCGAGCTGTTTTCCTATCCATCGATGAGAAGCGTTTGGGTTTTCGAAGTGAGTGCCCAAAATTTGTTGGCGCACTATTTCTTCATTCGAAGCCATCACTGAAATCACTCGACCGATTTTTACGAAACTCATTACACAATTGACACAACACAATGAAATACATTCAGTTAAAATTTCAATAATTTTTACCCACACGCTAAAAAGTTACGAACAATTACGTGTGTCCAAATTTCATCGAATACAGTCTTTACGTTCAAGTGTTCTCTTATCGTTGAAAACAATAGAACCTAGAGTATCTACCATTCATTTCATTGTAGTTACACCATGTTTGGTCCTTTCTTCTACTGCGTTCCACTTTCTGCGACGGTTTTGTTTACTTCTACGATAATTGTACGTCGCTATGACCTGATCCTGAATGGCTACCATGAAATCTTTTAACTCCAAAAAAGGATCCACCAGCCACGCAATTGATGCCTCCTTGCCTCCAGTTGGAACTATGTACCTCCTTCTGCTTCCACGTTGCAACATTGTGCTTGACAGTCTATACGTTGCAGTCGAGCTGGTAGTCTTGCTGCGTCTATGCAGGGCGCTGTACTCATGGCTTGCTGTACAAACAGCGGTTGAAATTTGTAATGATTCTGGCTTTCCACGAAATATCTCCGTTGCTGCTGGATTTGAGTGGCACAAAGCGCTTGAATGTCAGTGCCCTCTTGTTTTTTCTTCGCACGGTAAGTTCACTCTTTCAACAGCCGACCATGGTGGTTCATGCGATGCTACTCGAGCTACTCCTTCCAATGCCTTCAAATCAGTCTTGGTCCGCTCACTCCAAACCTATAGGTCTATAGCAGTCGTACGCCTTTTTGTAGTCAATTTACGTCATGCGCAGGTACGTCTTCCCCTTGATTTTCTGCAAAAAAAAAAACTACTGCGTCGATGATGTTCTGATCTTCGCAACCCCACTTATTTCTTTGGCAGCCCTTCTGTTCATTGTTCAACACGTTGTTTGCATCTGAATGGTCTTTTGGTAGGTCACCCTTGTAATTTAACTTCAGTAGGTGTCAGGGGTCTTCTAGCGCCATGTTAATGCATTTCAAGATCTATTCGTGGTTTATAGTAAGCTTTTTATACCACAAGTTGTGCAGAAAAGCGGGTCATGGTACTGACCAATTTATGGTATACTGGTTTGCCTCGTGAATATCCTTCATTCTATTGCCTCTATATCCTAAAGTCTCGAACGCAGTCATACCGGAAGCGGAACGGCGACGGCAGCGGAAGAGTAAAATTTGACTAAACCTGCTTGTCGGATAGCAAACTGATTAGATCCAAGTTGATTCCAATTGGACATATCGACGTCCTTTGCGACAACTGTCAAACTTGCCGCTTCCGTTCGGTTTCAAAAACAATCTCCACCGGGCTCAGCAAACACTAAACAGCAAAATCCAAATGCCGCATGCAGCACCTTTCACACACTTTCTACTTACTTCTATATTTTTCTCGTCGCCAACTATAAAGTTCTCGGATTTAAATTAAATATTTGTGGTTTAGTTGGAGGTCTAACGGAGATTGTCTTTCTCGTTTAATTCATGCGAGCTCGTCTGGTTACGTGTGAGGGTAGATTTTATCGAACATTACCGATACCACCATTGGGACTTTAGAAGTCCGTTGGTATTGATTTAAAATAAATAAATATTTAAGATGTTGATAATAATTCGGCATGATCAAACAGCTGCTCAGCCTGTAATACTGTACTGTGCAGTATGTTGTCATAGTATGTGTCATAATAATCATGATTTTTATGCTCTACTCTACTCTATGATTCAGAAACATCCCAAGTAACCACGAGGCTGTAATAGCATGCTTATATAGGGCATATGTATTACGTCTAGTGCATCATTGAAGTTGGATTAAAGCTGAAAAAGGCCCCACTAAGCTCGAACAAATGCTATATCGTTTGTAATGCCATAAGACATTGCTAAAGTAGCATTATTGCATTGGTAATGCATCACTACACTCTTAAGCTAATCTAACGCTTCATTACTTGACAACAGTTGAATTGATGCGATCCCGCATTACCGATGTTGATTTTCGGTTAAATGCAATAATATAATGCTTGTGGTTACTTGGAATCAATGTTACCTGCTGAGCAGTTGATCGAGAATAATTATAAGACATTAGCAACTAAAACGATTATCAGCTATTGCTCGTTACATTTATTTGATAAGTGATGTTTAGCAAAGTTGTATTTGTTTAGCTTGGGATTTCCCATAGTGATTCCCATCACTCAACTGGTTGTGCGTAGTCAGTTTCAAACTATGTGAGTTCAAATTGTGAGAGCATTATAAGAATCTAATTTGTAATAGTTTATATACAAGGGAGCGAAAATATCAAAATTCGCATCAGTCTAACGCGCTTAAGGCAGTTTTTTTTTGGCTTGCAAAGAGTTTACGAGCTCTCCCATGAGCATTTATGGCAATAAAGTGAACGAGTAGTAAATACTAGAGCACCGGAAACAATGCCATTTCTCGTATCCTTGACCGACTAAATTACTCTTACAATGTGCAGACTTCTTTGGTGCCTTGTAACAGGTAATATTCGACTAGTCGACTCGTCAAACGGGTTTCAATTCCAGTGACATCAAATTAAATCAATTTCAATCGTTATTGAAATAATTATATTATACAACGCAAAGGACGATATGACCGATAATATGCTCTTAACTGTAATATAAAATTTAAAAAAATATGAAAAAATAAGAAACAATAAACATACTTCTGTGATACAAAGAAAACACAAAATCGTGCGCAATTTAAAAAAAAAGTCATATTTATTAAACAATCAACAATGTAGAATAAACATGACCCCCTGTGCCTAAACTTCTAGTGTCTGAATGACGTTTTAAATTTAGACTAGATTGACGATATCTTATCCAACGGTTGTTTGAAACTAGTTTGAAACTGTAGTTCCGAAATGAGCATCCTTAAAGCAACATATGCACTCCCAAACATCACAAATTGACTACTTGATTTCAGGTACTGACTAATGCAAGTCCTCTGCTTGTCATGCTCAGCCCAATCTAATTGATAGAATTCCTACGCTAGTAGCACACCCTACACAACCGAATCCTAAAATATTTTGTTTCCCCCTATTATAGATGGCAGTACTGTTTCGCTTCTGCACTGAGTGCGTCAAATTCCGCTTGCATCGTCTTCTGGCAACTGTCCACCAGTTGGTTGATGTCGTCTTTGGTCATTCCCTTGGTCGAGATCTCCGGCAGAATCTTTATTATCACCCGCCCGCGGCCGAAGCGCTTCTTTTTATGATCGAGGAATCCATACTTGGACACGATGAGTTGTTGTATTACCGATTGTGAATCGATAGCCACGTGGAATGAACCCTTCTTGAAGGGGAGTAGCGTATCCTTGTCGTGACGTGTGCCTTCCGGGAAAATGGCCAATTTGAGCTGAAAAATGAAAAATCCCTATTAACAAAACAGAACAAATCCCATGTCTCATCGACGCTTACGTGATCCCGCTGAATAGCGACTGCCTCGCGGGCCATCACATCCTTGGCCGAGCTAATATTTTTCCGATCGATAAATACGACTCCCACGAGGTAGGAGGCAATTCCAAACGGCAGAGCGTAGAACAGTTCTTTCTTAACCACAGGCACAATATTGCGGAACTCGCGCAGCAAACGCGACAGCACTGAAAAAAAAGAACAAGGCTGTAATGGCAATTTATGGAGAGAGAGAGAGAGAGAGAGAGAGAGAAAAGCTCCCATAAGGACGATTCGCAACTTACTCACGATGTCGATGGCACTCTGATGATTGAGAAGGACCACTCCACCATTGTTGACGTTGATGTTCTCCTTCCCCCGAATTTCGTACTCCACGCCGATCCATCGAATGAACTGGCACGCCACGATTCCGGGAATTCTGGAAATCAATCATCAACCGAGAATTGCGACTTGTTGCCTGCGGTAGAATCAATTTATACTTACAAAGCATTCAGCGGCCACTTTGGTTTGAACAAGAACAGTGGTATCGGAACCACCAGGACGAGGAATGAAACCAGCAAAACGGCCGTCATTTTTGCATAGTATTTGAACGTTGGCCATACCAGGCTGAGGAGGATGGTTACGATGATGATTTGAACGAATGTACTGCCGAGGAAAACGGCCTGCAAGGAGAAGATATCGGAAGAGATATGGTTAGTGTTGGATCAATGTGATTTCAACTAAACTAAGTAGCAATGAGGAGGTGTTGAACATGTTAGTAAACTGGGGCGGAAAGTAACTCCAGTTCAATATTATTCTATTCGTTTATTCAACAGGTGTTTTTCATTATTTCTCTGGCTGCACTGAAAAAAAAACCGTTGCGAAATACGTCAACGAAGAGTCGAGGAATTCCTTTGAGAGTAAACTCAGAAAAAAAAATCATGGGAACGTCAATATTGTTCCGCAAAATAAACTCAAAATAATAATGCCTGTATTACAGTACACCTATTTAAATTCATGGAAGCGTGAACTTTTTTCTGCAAATAATGATTTACTTCCGGCAAACATGGCGAAAATTCATGAGCTTGATATTTATCATCATTTTGTGTTCGAAAAAGGAAATAATATAAGGGAACGTCCATTAATTATGTCACGCAAAAAGTGACTTTTTATAATGACACCCCCCCCCCCCCCCCCCCCCCACTTGTTACGTTTTTTTGTATGGACCTTCAAAATGTTTTGTATGGATTGTCACGTTTTACCAAACCCCCCCCCCCCCCTTCCTCCGTACTGCGTGACATTATTAATGGACCTTCCCTAATTTAGAGATCTTAAATGACAGGTTATGTATAATTTTCAATGTTTTATATAGATATTGATCTGAAATTATCGAAAAATGTAATTACCACAATCTTCCACTATTCACTATACTATCATTAAGATAATAAAGGGTGTATACGATAAAAATGGCACACACATATTAACTCACCAAAATTAAACCGATTATTGGACTTTCATGAAATTGGAATGAAAAACTACTAGTAAGTTATGATTTACAAAATTCCTTCCCGAATACCGGCAGCTTCCTTTACACTCCACCCTTCAAATTTTGAACAGCCGATTTCACAGTGTTTTTGTTGTTTTTAGCCCAATGGCAAGAGACGGTTCTTCAGGCACTCTTTCGTATAAATCGCTGATTGTTCCGTAAGTGATGAAGAGAGCGCTTATTTCACCCCATCCATAAATCACCTGCCAGATCAGGAACTTATTTGCAAATTTCGATAATCTCTTCTTTCGAACATCCTCCGAAACATCGAACTCAGACCTGGCAACAAAATATTCTTGCCCAGGAAGTTGACGGAAGTCGGCCTTGATGAAAGTTTCGTCATCCATCACGATGCAACACAATTTAGTAAGCAACTTCGTGTATGTTTTGCTTTCATTCCGGTTAGGGGCTTTTTGCACCTTGTAAACATGCAACCCAACACGCTTCATGGTTTTCTGCACAAAGCAAACCGGCACCTTGGACTTTTTAGAGACATCTTGAGTTGACATGTTTGGACGGTTCTTGAAGTATTGCACCAGTTTCCTGGCCATTTTACTGTCCATTGGACCACTTTTGCGACCACTTCATTCCTTCCTTCCTCCGGGCACTCAGACGCTCCTTGAAAGTTCTTATCACACGAGACACAAGCAAGACCGTCGGTAGGGCGCCTCTGGATTTTGATTGTAAGTGCACAAAAATGTTTCACGAACAATTTCTTGTTTTGACGACATTACTGGAACTACACTCAGTAGCAAAATTTTGCTGCCAAAAAAACGCCATGTTCAACCTTCTGTAACTTTGTCAATATTTTTGGCTGAAAATTTGACAACATAATAACCAATGTATAGACCTTAAAAAAGGAAAATACTCATGTTTGTGCGTCAAATTTGACGCCCGCTGTAGTCCAAACCACTTGATGAAAACAATTCAAATGTTGTCCACATCATTTCCTATATTTTTTTAGACTATGGTGACATTTTTAGTATGCTACCTAATTTTTTTTACAGAAAAACGGATTTTTGATATAAATAAATACATAAAAAAAAAAAATAAAAAAATAAAAATATAAAAATAAAATAAATATAAAAAAAATATAAAAAAAATTTTATTTTTTTTTTATTATATTTTCCAACAAAAAAAATAAAAAATAAAAAAAATAAAAAAATAAAGAAAGTTGGATTTTGGGAACAAAAATTTACATTTTTTTTTTTTTTTTTATACTGAGTGTACAGAATAACTAAAAAACTTAACAGATAAAAACAAAACACTAAAAAAAAAATTTGCTCAAAGTTTCTTGTTGTTTACTCGTACATTTCTAAAGTTACAGAAGATTTTCGGTGCACCATTTTTATCGAATACATACTTTACTTAGTTAGTTAAGGTCTGTATCCACATTAATCCAGACACCTTCAAATCATTGTAACTTTTGAAATATTGCACGTAGGAATAAAAAATTTCACTGTGGTATAGCTGAAAGTCTATGATGAAAAAGACTATGATTGATGATTGCATTTCATGTTTAGTATTCAAGATGGCGACGAAAGAAAAACAAGTGCGCGAGCGAATTTTGTACGGGCGTACGGCAAATCCTTACTTGTCAATACGGGACCTTACAAAAACATTGGATTTGCCTAAATTCACTGTTCACGATGTGCTCAAATCATTTTCGGAACGTTTGACGGTGGAGAAGAAACCGAGAAGTGACAAAAACATTGGACGCGCTGATCCTGTCATGGATCGAAAGGTGAAAAGGATATTAACGAAAAACCCAAATCTCTCCATTCGAACGGTGGCTCGTAAAATAGGGATGTCGCCTGGTTTTGTCCAAAAATCAAAACAACGTTTGGGACTTAAGTCGTATAAAGTAAAAACAGTTCCAATTCGCAACGACAAACAGAACTTGGCAGCAAAATCACGGGCTCGACGTTTGTACTGCGAATATTTGACGAAGTTTTCATGCGTTGTTATGGACGATGAAACTTATGTCCAGCAGCTTTCAGGGCTGGCTTTTTATTCTGCTATGGCCAGAAATGCTACAGCTGAGCATTTCAGATCGAAGAAGGCATCGAAATTTCCCAAAAAATACCTTGTGTGGCAAGCAATTTGCAAGTGTGGCAAAAAGAGTAAATCTTTCGTCACTACAGGCACAATCAACCAGGAGATCTATCAGAAAGAGTGTCTGCAGAAGCGATTGCTACCCTTCATCAAAAGTCACAAAGAAAAACCTTTGTTCTGGCCCGATTTGGCATCATGCCACTATGCTAAAACTGTGATGGAGTGGTACCAAGCAAATCAAGTGAGCATTGTACCAAAAACCTCAAACATGCCAAATTGCCCAGAGCTACGACCAATCGAGAGATATTGGGCTCTGATGAAGCGGAAGCTTTCTGAAAAGAAGCAAGGAATCAAAGACATCAAACACTTCCAGCAAATTTGGACAAAGACGGCTTCTACGATTTCTGAAGAGTCTGTACAAACCCTAATGGACGGAGTTAAGCGCACAGTTCGAAAATTTTCTGCAAATACCGAATAACTATGTTTTGTCTTCACGAATTGTTAAAACACATCCCATGAATCTGAAATAAACAACTACGACGGAAATATAATGCGAAATTTATGTTTTATTCATGTTTTGAGGTGTCCGGATTATTGCGGATACAGACCTTACAATCAAAAAGCTAATCGACCATTGCTTATTAGACTACATACATGAATATACATAAAAATACTCTGAGGTTCACTGATACGTAGGACAAAAAAGTTGGGTTGGCATCATGTTTCGTTTCAGTTAACGATAAGCTTAATTTGCGTGCCGTCTAGTAAATTATTAAAACATTAGTAGTATAATACTTGAACTGATTTGGACCAATTATTATTAACATTAAGGATGCTGTTGATGCAACTCACGCAGTGTGGTGGTCGTTTGTTTTAACGAGAGAAAAAAATTCTGCGCTTAAGAACCGCTTAAAACTGATTTTAACCAACAGTAAGGATGTTTTTGGGGCATTTAGTACCTCACCCTTATTTGGCCTCAAACTTGAGACGAAAAAAGGGCGACTGAAAACCTCGGAGAAGGAAAAAAAATTCTACACCATTTAGCCTGTTGGCGCAGTAAACGCTTTACGCTTTGATGGGTGCCCTGGTACTTCACAGGCTCCGTTTGGGATGAGGATTTTTTAGACCCCCTAACCATTCATTTATTGGCACGGTAAACCAGAGGTCATATAACACCATGAACCACCATACCACCGGAACAGGTGTTCTTTAGTGCTATTCTTAGTAGGTCTTAACGGCTATTGCTAATACTTCAAAAGGCTTCTCACGGCTGTTTCAGTTATAGGAGATATGATGAAATTTGTCAGAAGCAGATAATCTCTCATCAACATGAGAAGCTCTAGGAATGAACAGGAATTTATTGCTAGAACGAAGAGAATTGAAGAGAAAGTATTGATAGTTCCGTTTAGCGTAACGGCAGGCTGTGAAAATTGAAAGATACACAGTTGAAAACGAGCGGTGGGCATTTGAACGGTAGTATAATTCAAACTCATGCAGATGGTAGACTATCTGTTTCTGACAAATTTCATCATAGATCGTTACTTAGCGCATGGGAGAATTACAGAAAACAACAATCAAAGTGTATAGAAAATAGTAAATCTTCATACACTTTTTTGAAACCAGACAGTCCCTTAAGGGTCACCCACAATAGATACGTTTGCGTTTCGTTGACGTTAATTTGACATAAAACCTATGGGAAAACTGTCAAATTCACGCAAACGCATCCGCAACATATCAATTGTGGGCCAGTCATTAGTATCCTGCGCATTGAAAAAACACGATCGCCTCTGGGTGAAAGCAGCGGCTGGATAGTCCTGAAGAAAATGAATATATTTTTTGGCTCAGGAAGTACTAGCACACCGGTCCCAAGCTCGGTCCCAAGCTTATTGATTCGCCCCTAATAACGTAACTCGCACCAACACATCCTCAAATATTCCGTCAAAATAGCATAGCGAATCAAAACAAAGCCAAAGATACTAGTACCAAAAGGTACTGAAAAGCGCAAGACTGTATAGCAAGGTGCAGACTGCAAGGTGTACTTCGGAACTAGAGGTTCTACAACAGTGAACCAATTTCAAATCGCTTGTTTCATATTGATTGTTGGTGAAAGTGCGTTCTTTGCTATTCCCACAGCAAAAAAAAACGCCATCTGTGGTGTAAGATGGAACAGCTCTTCCATCTGAAGTTCTTCCGCATATTATCTCAATTAACTTGTGGCCTAACGCTTTAAGATTGCATGCCAAATGCTAAGGTTTGAATCTAAGAATTATTTAATTTTTAGCTTTTTGAATTTACTTCTACGAATTGTGATGTAAATATCAGAATAATGTTGCTTATTTTGTCTACGAATCTTGAAAAAAATGCCGTACTTTCAACGCCTTTCTTAACTTAGACTCTTACAAATTATTTCAAGAGGGCTTTCACGGATCTTTTTATAAGCTTCATAGCTGCTTAAAAGTTCGCAATGACTGTACTGTATTTTGAAGCATAGTTTCTAACAAGTGACCATGGAATTCTTAAGCAGCTTGCTAGATGCTCAAGCCTGGAACTTATTCCTAATTATAAGTAGCTAAGAGTACGTTTGGCAACTCTTTGGACACTATAATTGTTATTTTTTGTATTCTCTATGCGCGGAGTGACGAGTTATGATGATGTTTAGAAGGAAATATTTTCTTATCAACATGAGGCTTTTAGGAGTGGACATTAATTTTGCTAGAACGAAGATGTTAAGAGAAAGTGTCGATATTTCCGTTAGTGTACGGCAGGCTGTGAAAATTGAGTAGTTGAAGCAGTTGAAAATTGAGCGGATGGTTATTTGAAAGGCAGTACCTCATAATGGGGGTGTCCATTAAAACATACTGAAGGAGGACCATTGGGTCGGTAAAGGCGCAGCTACAAAGCAACACCATGCTGGAGGTGGCTGGTTTCGATTCCCGGTCTGGTCTAGGAATTTTTCGTTGAGGAAAATTTCTCGGCTCCCTGGGCATGGGGTATGATTGTACTTGCCACACAATCATACGAATGCACCAAACAAAGATAAAAAAAAAATAAGAAAAAAACAAAAAAAAAAAAAAAAAAAAACAAAAAAAAAAAAAAGAAGAAGAAGAAGAAGAAGAAGAAGAAGAAGAAGAAGAGGGAGTACCATTATTACAGCACTTTACCGACTTTCTCTATGAAGTCATTAAGTAAATGTACGACGAGAGAATATTAGGTCATAATAGACGTTGTGAGTCCAAAAACCTCCAGCTGGAGATAGTTTCTCTCCCATGCAGGCTTTGGGAAGTGTGAACAAACATCGCTAGAATTATTCCAAGCTCACTGGAGTACATGAGCATGAGCAGACGAGCATTCTTTTGCCAGCATTTGCGATGCTTGGTCAAAGATTGTGTGCTTGGCTTAAGCAGCAAATAAAGGTCCACTACCCAGTGGGTCTGAGGTCAATCCCAGCTGAGGTCGGTGGGATTTTTCTGAGGCGAAAAAATCTCTGGTCACGTCTTGCTTCAGATGAGAAATAAAGCCGTAGATCTCGACTCATGAGTTGAAGAGAGTGATGTGTAAAGTGAAAGTGCCTCCCTCCAGTGGTGAACCAGCCTCAAGCTGAAAGCCACCTTAATACAGAAAGAAGTAGAAGAAGAACTTATGGTAACTTGAATTTTAACTTAACGTGGAACTAACAGTTTTTTAGAATAGAACAAAAGAATTGATACTTTGCCGAAAATCGGTGCCAATTATTCACTTTTTGTCTAATGCGCATTGTAGCGGACGGTGTCTTTACTAAAGAAATTAATTAGGTCAGTTTTCGCGGATGTGTCACATGTAACATGTTGTAACGAACGGCTTGCTGTACCGTGCGCACTCGCAGATCGCCTGCCACAACAGGTACTTCTTCGCGAATTTGTCCATCTTTCTCTTCCGGAACTTTTCCGGAACCTCCATGCGGGACGTACCGACAAAAAACTCGAGGCCGGGGATTTGTTTGGTGCCCGCCTAGGTATATGTATCGATCACCGCGCCCAAGATTTCAGGGCACCCAAGTGATACGAATCGGATAGGGAGCATGGAGTTGCCTCCTCCCTATTGTTCTATTCCCAATGGGGCGATTCCACGCCAAATCAGTAAATGACAAAACTGTAGTATTATAGATTTGGCTGAAACATTGCAAACATGTTCAGTATAACAGTATAAGTGTTTTGGCATGAGGAACGGTTGTTTTGATTCGAGAGTATCTTTTGAGAATGGCTTATGTGTTTTTGATAACATAGTTTTAGAAAAGCAATAACTCGAAAATCGTTCGTTTTACAGAAAAAGTGAATTCACTGAAAAAAAAAAAATTTTACATGAAAAAATCATAATTAAAACTTAAAATTTAAATTCAGAAAATAGATTATTTTTGAATCTTTTAAATTTAAGACGGTAAAATTTGGACACAAATGCGATTGTTTTAAAGGTTAGTACAATATGGACAAAAAATTGTTAAAAAAGGAACGTTTGGAAGATTTTCATAAAATCAATTAATGTTTTTCAAACATACTTTCAATAACAGAATATGATTAAACATCAAATTTCTACTCGAAATCCTGATGCTAATGATCTTCCTAAAAGTAATCGTTTTCGAAATATTTTGAATATAATTTCATGAATGGCTAAAAACTTAAGAAACACGCCATTTTCATAAGTTAATCGAGATGTTTCATCAATAAAACTATGTTTGTTTTAACACACATAGATATCCCAACAACTTTTTCTTTGACACTCACACAATTGGACTAATAGTTCGAAAGTTCCTCCAAATCCAAACGGCTCGTGTCAAATTTCGACATTTTATGGCCGGTTTCGCCTGGAACTGCTCTATAAATCTATTGGGTTTATTCTTACAATCGAGTGCTCGATAATAGTGCTGGGAGTGTGAACTTGCTTTTGGAAGGAGATTATCTTTCCGGTATTTGCGGGTTTCGGGTAAGTGCCTCTGATTATGGGCCTGCCCAAACGTTTTAGGCTCAAGCTCCTGTATGCTTGACGAACACAAACAACAATAGAATCCTGATCAAATCGTTTTTCAGATTATTCCACTGCTATGGAAAGTTACATTACTACAATAGATGGTAGTATTATATAATCATCATGTGTCACATGTTCGAAATATTTCAACAATAGGAAAAGAGGAAGTTTTCAAAAAGTTCCGAATGAACTTTCTTTGAACCAACAAGTGCAGATTGAGTTCAAAGACTCATCACTGGACGTCAACACAGACCTTGTGCAGTTAACTAGTATTTGTGACATCTGCAATGAAATTCAAGCATATGCCATACCTTTTTTATGGAGCAGTGGTATGCACCCCAATGTCAAAGCGAAGAGCTAGTGATCGATACTTAGAATCAAAATTTGAAAATCAATTTCATGCTGCAAATATTCTTAACAAATCTTTTTCCAAGCAAGGGTTGAGAACTACATTGGTTCAACCGTCAACCCGTTGGCCCATCGGGTCGAAAATGAAAAATTTATCTGTGATCTCAATATTATTAATTTGAGTAAACGTTTGGCACAGTATTTCAGTTTATGTGCCCGGTTTGCAAATGAGAAAGGTGTGTTGAACGTTTAACAGAGTCTCGCAATTTTTTGTTTGTTTATTAAATTTTGCGTTAATCATTAAACTTTAAACAACCCACCATTCGGATGTTGGGATGTTGTTCAAACGGATCATTACTGGAGACGAAACGTGAATTTATGAGTATGACACGCAATCCAACGTGTGCATCGAATGAGCCACGATCGAAAAAACCACGTCGTATTCAGTCGAAAAAAAAGAAGGGGATGCTCACAGATTCCATGGATAACCAAGGGTGTTGTGTATCATGAATTCTTTCCACAAGACCAGACCGTCAACAAGAAATATTATTTGGGCGATATGAGACGTTTGCGCGAAGCAATTCGCCAAAACAAACTGGATTTGTGGGCAAACAACTCGTGGATCTTGCACCACGATAATGCACCGTCACACAATGCCATCGTTATCCGTGAACATTTGGTTAAAAACGAATCCAATAGCATTCAGCAAACACCGAATTCGCCTGATTTGGCTCCCTGCAACTTTTTCCTATTCGGTCGACTCAAGAAACTCAAGGAACGCGTTTCAGCGTTTCAGAAACTCAAGGAACGCGTTTCAGCACCGGAGATGAGATCATGGAAAAATCTAAGATGGCTCTGATCCCGAGAAGAGTTTGAGATCAAATAGACAACTAAATATGTTGTGAAATTTCCGATAATGATTACTCAGGTTGCTGTGTTAAAAGATCAAAATTGATAGCAAAAATTTATTCCTGTAACATCAAATTCAAAACTGATCCTGCTGTCAGTGAGAGCAAATTGAAAAGTCAATTTGCTATATTTTTTTTCTGTTGATAACCAAATGAGTATTCCAAAATGAGATTCCACTTGATATTCTGTCAAGACAATGAAAATAAAACTACTGTTCTCAAAGAAAAGTGCACACAAGAGTGCAGTAAGTTGAAAATTAAATTTGAATTAAAGTTTGGCAATTGTTAAGTGTAATCAAATTTGATTTCAATTTGATGTTGATATCAAAATAAGATTTCGAAACGCTATCATTATGATGTTAGACATTACTCGGGATGAGCATAACGCAAACCGATTATAAACAATGTTTTGAGGATTGAATCAAGCTACAGTCGATGGAAAATACTTTGAAGAGGATAATATTTTGATGTATAATCTTGTATTTATAAGTATAAGTTCACGCAGTTGAAGGTCATGGAACAAGGTTTAGATAGGGGGAAGATAATGCCTTTTTTCAACAGGTAGAAGGTACACCGGGTTGTCTTCGTGTAAATAATTCGTGAACAAAAAGAAAACCACAGTCAGTTTTTATAGATTGATAAAAAACGTATCATCGAAACGATAAAAAAAAACTTCACTGTAATTCAACAACCGAGCTGACCATCATATCATCGATTATCATAATGCTCAATTCAAATTCAAGCTCACTTCCTTAACTAAATACTGTTATTAAATCACACACGACAAGTTTTCTACCCTTCAAAACGGAAGCTCAATAAAATAACTATAAACAAACACAAAACACACATCATTTCCCCCAAACATTAACCAACCAACAAGGATGACAGTCATACCCAAATTGGTGTACTTTGGCAGCCTGGAGCAAGTGTATCCTTTGGTGATTCGCCTACTAAAACTGTTCGGCGCATGGGGCGATCGTCGCCGCCTGTTTGGATTGTACGGATTCTTCCTGTGTCACTTTTTCCTACGCCTGCTGCCATTAATCATCTTTCTCGAAACGAGTGAAATTCATGCCACGATTCGTCAGCTCGGTGAAATAGTGTTCATTTCTATGCTGTATCCAGTGTTCATCGTGTATGTTGTAAAATTGCCTAAACTGCTTATGCTAATTAGGATTTTGCGAGCATCGTTTGCCGAATGTAAATTTAGCTTATTCCTACCTTTACTGCATATGATAAAGAGTAACATTTTCAAACTAGATTGTCGTTCCGGCCAGGCTCCGGAGTTTCGGGAAGCAATAGTGAAAACGAACAGATTCATTCGAAACATCTGCCGATTCTACTTTGCCTACACCGGACTCAACATTCCCGTGTACATAATTGTGCCACCCGTATCGACGTTCTACAAGTACCTCACTTGGAACAACTCCAGTGAACCGTTCTACTTCAACTTCCCCAATGAGTACTGTTATTTCAGTGGCCGATAATTACTTGAACAATTAAAAAAACAACAAACTCTTTTCAGACTACCCTACATGGATCACTACAATGTGTGGCACTACGTCATCGTCGAGTTATTAATTTCGCCTATCTTTTTCTGTAGTGCCATTTTCCTTGCCATGAAGTCAATGGTGTACTACAGTTTGATAAAGTACGTATCACTAATGTTCAAACTGGTCATTATTCGCATTCGACTACTGGACAATGCGATCACCACTGGGGGAGGTTCGCGTTTGCAGCGAGCTGTAGACGGTGTTATTAGAGATCATTATCTAGCGCTAAGGTGAGTGACTTGCTCGAAGGACAAACTTCCCGGTTTAGTTCGCTAATTATAAGCGACAATAATTGTTGATTGACAGATGTGCTCGGCTGCTGGAGGAACTGATCAGTCCAATCCTGTTGGCACAATTTATGGGGTGCGTTATCGTTTGGTGCCTACTTCTCTTCTACATCACACTTGTAAGAATTGCTAATAAAGTCTACACACTTGCTCTCTGAATAATATTTTCTTATTATTTAAAAACAGAGCAAAGGAGGCTTGGGAGCCCTTACCACTCTAATATTGTGTGAAATCGTTGCTTTTGAAATGTTAGCCTTTTCGTTCTTTGGATCAGAATTGACGGAAGTGGTAGGAAGATTTAATAACTGAGTTAAAAAGTTAAACAAATGACCCACAATCATTTCTCCATCAGAGCGAATCATTGGCCCGCGAGATCTACAGCCATCGATGGTACGATGCCCCGCTCACCGTGCAGAAAAAGGTGCTTCTCATGTCAGTGCGTGCGCAAAAAATCGTCGGTATCACCGCATTGAGATTCTACTATGTGAGCATCGAACAATTTGGCAAGGTAATGAGGCGCGATTGGCGTCAGAAGCAGTACGTTACCTAACTTAATTGCACTCGGTTTCGTTTCAGGCCGTTCAAACCACTTACTCGTTCTATCTCGTAATGAAGAAGCTGTTCGAGGGTTGATTGAATCCAATCACTCCCCTGAGGATCAGTATGTGGCCAAATCAAGTGTGAAACGTGATTGAATCCAAATAAAAACACCAACGGATCAACGACGGGGGAGGGGGCGAGGACGGGAAACAAATGCCTCCCCAGTTACGGCAAGTTAAATTGTAGTTGGCACCCAACAAATTGTTCTGAGTGCATTAGCATACACTGAAAATTAAATTTCGTTTATATTACTAAATCGAAGGTAAGACTAACCAATCTTTTCGTTGTTTTCTGCAACGAAACTGATTTGTACTTTTTAAGAAGCTACCTTCGTATACACGCGCAACTGTCAAAACCACGAAGCATTTGTTGACACAGAAAGAACATTCGTTCATTGTACAAAAACAATACAAAGAGTTACGAATAATTTGATGCCAATAAAAAAGAAACGTCTCTCTGGTGGTTGCATGAACGACTGACAGATCTACTATATCGACTCAAAATATAATTGAAAAGAAAGGGGAACCACTAGAAGTTGCTCGGCGTTTTATTTTTTAATATTTCTATGGGGTTCGATCCTGTATTTCCAGGAAGAGCTGTTATTGAGTTCGTGATTGATCTCACTAAATCATGTTGGTTCGTGAGAAGTTACTATTCTAATGAGCATGAAGTCAAGAGGGCAAGTTAATGATTCCCGCCCATCCTAGCAGCAACACCAACAGTTATGAGTATGATTGAAGAGAAGCAGCGATTGGTTGGTCTTCACGAAATTCATGTTGTGCATTGTACAAAAAAGGAGTAATGATAGCATTTTATTAGATGACAAGCAATATGAATGTTTCATACAATTTACGAGACATTTGTTCTATGTACAACATCCATGTTTACGAAACGAGTGAAAGCTAATTTACGAATATAAATTTTCAGTGTAGTAAATACATAACGGAGAGCTTTGGATGCATTTAGAATTGTTGGATTATTGTAATAAACCATTTTACGAGATGACAGGCGGAGAGCGCCTTTTGTCATTTTGGTGCTATTGACGTTGTTTCTCAGAACAGCTGGGCCACTGCTTTCTTACAAATTTCATTCATGGATGTAAAAGTCTGCGTTTCAGATCACGTTTCGTAAAATTCGCTATTATTTAGCACCATTGACGAAGCTAGGAAAAAAGGAGGGGTTCATGTATTATAGATTTAGTTTAACAACGGTTCGACAATAACTCGTAAAAATGTTACCCAATCGACTTTTCATTGATTTTAAATTTTATGTTAGTTGCTTACTGAAATTTGTAAGCTATTTTGAGAAACAACGTCCAGGCAGTTCCTATAAGATATTGTATGTATAAGCGTGATAAAAATTGTAGATGACTATTCAATCAATCAGATTCACGTAGAAATTTCATTCAGTGTATGCTCAGCTGGTAGTAAATACTGTCACTATTTTATCGACATTATTTCACACTGGTTCAGAATGCGAATTTAGGAGGGATACATTTTCAACACAATTTATCACATTCTAGCGCAAAGTTATTTCTGCAAAGATGATTAAAATAGTGAGGTCCTCCTTTTGGTAATGATGATAAATATTGTGGTCCATGCTTTCATATAAATAAAAAATCTATCTGTTTTATTTGCAGAAATCAAGATAAACATTCCTCTTAAAACTTGTAGGATGTTTTTTTCGTATTTACGTGACTTTAAGGTCTGTATCCGCAATAATCCGGACACCTCAAAACATGAATAAAACATAAATTTCGCATTATATTTCCAACGTAGTTGTTTATTTCAGATTCATGGGATGTGTTTCAACAATTCGTGAAGACAAAACGTAGTTATTCGGTATTTGCATAAAATTTTCGAACTGTGCGCTTAACTCCGTCCATAAGGGTTTGTACAGACTCTTTAGAAATCGTAGAAGCCGTCTTTGTCCAAATTTGCTGGAAGTGTTTGATGTCTTTGATTCCTTGATTCTTTCCAGAAAGCCCCCGCTTCATCAGAGCCCAATATCTCTCGATTGGTCGTAGCTCTGGGCAATTTGGCGGGTTTGAGGTTTTTGGTACAATGTTCACTTGATTCACTGAAAGTTAATTTTAGTTTATATTACGAAATCGAAGGTAGAACTAACAAATCTGTTCGTTGTTTTCAGCAACGAAACTGATTTGTTCTTTTTATGAAGATACATTCGTAATTAATGGCACACGCGCAACTGTCAAAAGCACGAAGCATTTGTTGACACAGGAACAACATTCGTGCATTGTACGAAAACAATACAAAGAGCTACGAATATTTTGTTACCAATTTAAAAGAAACGTCTCCATCAGCAACCATCAGCCTGAATGACTCAGAGATCTACTTTATCGACTCGAAATGTAATTGAAAAAAAAGCGCAACGACGTGGAGTTGTCCAGCGTCTTTTTTTAATGTTTCTGGCATGGGATTCGATCCTGTAATTTTGGAAAGAGCTGATACTGCATCCTCGGTTGATCTCACTATGCCATGGCGACTCGTGAGGTGATAATTGAATAATGAGTATGAAGTTATAACTCTTGACACCGCTGCAATTTGTATTTTGGGATAAATAAATTATTCCCGCCCATCCCAGTAGCAACATCAGCGACGCAGCGATTGGCTGGTCTTGACGAAATCTATTTCGTGCATTATACAAAAAGGTGTAATGATTGCATTTCACTAGATAAAAAGCAATATGAATGTTTCATACAATATACGAGACATTTGTTCTATGTACAAAATCCATGATTACGAAGCGAGTGAAAGCTAATTTACGAAAATAAATTTTCAGTGTTTGCTTGGTACCACTCCATCACAGTTTTAGCATAGTGGCATGATGCCAAATCGGGCCAGAACAAAGGTTTTTCTTTGTGACTTTTGATGAAAGGTAGCAATCGCTTCTGCAGACACTCTTTCTGATAGATCTCCTTGTTGATTGTGCCTGTAGTGACGAAAGATTTACTCTTTTTGCCACACGTGCAAATTGCTTGCCACACAAGGTATTTTTTGGGAAATTTCGATGCCTTTTTCGTTCTGAAATGCTCAGCTGTAGCATTTCTGGCCATAGCAGAATAAAAAGCCAGCCCTAGAAGCTGCTTGAAATCCTCCAGGACATAAGTTTTATCGTCTATAACAACGCATGAAAACTTCGTCAAATATTCGCAGTACAAACGTCGAGCCCGTGATTTTGCTGCCAAGTTCTGTTTGTCTTTGCGATTTGGAACTGTTTTTACTTTATACGAATTAAGTCCCAAACGTTGTTTTGATTTTTGGACAAAACCAGGCGACATCCCTATTTTACGAGCCACCGTTCGAATGGAGAGATTTGGGTTTTTCGTTAATATCCTTTTCACCTTTCGGTCAATGACAGGATCAGCGCGTCCAATTTTTTTGTCACTTCTCGGTTTCTTCTCCACCGTCAAACGTTCCGAAAATGATTTGTGCACATCGTGAACAATGGATTTAGGCAAATCCAATGTTTTTGCAAGGTCCCGTATTGACAAGTCAGGATTTGCCGTACGCACGTACAAAATTCGCTCGCGCACTTGTTTTTCTTTCGTCGCCATCTTGAATACTAAACATGAAATGTAAACATCAATCATAGTCTTTTTCATCATAGACTCTCAGCAATATTTCAAAAGTTACAATGATTTGAAGGTGTCCGGATTAATGTGGACCTTACAGACCTTAAACCTGAGGCTGGATCATTACGGCGGGGAGACGACCAGGACCCGACATATTCAACTCATAAACACATAGGCCGGGACCTACTTTCCTTCCGAATGAAGACGTGATTTTCATCCCAGAAGATTCCAACGACGACGAGTGGAACTGATGCCAGACCGACTAGGGTGGGCGGCAACTACGCCACTGTGGCACCGTGAAGTAGTAGCTTAGGAATTTAAAGCAACTTTGATTTGAAATTTTTACCGTAGCTTCTCAAATGACAGAATAAGAGCAATTTTTAGTAGTTAAGTTAGAATGTACTTATAAATATCATATATTGTGCACCAACTTTTCAAATTGTCAGCAAAGTAGTTTGTCCACGGCTCTTAAGATAAAAAAAATACAACTCTTCTTTAGTGTTGTTTTCTCTGAATATGGTAAATAGAAAGAAATATTTCGCAACAAAATCCGAAAGAATTTTTATAATTCTAAACCATATCTTTAAACTGCAGATAGGTTATTTTTAGAAACGTTAAAAACGTTCAACGAAAAGGGCAGATTTGTATTTAGAAAAACAATATTATCTTAAGTTTATCAAATAATAGCGATTAGTTCACCCTATAAACCATATAAAAGTTTTCTGATGTCCTGAAAATAATAAGAAGCATTTAAACTGAATGTTTTGAAATGACATAGTTTGAGATAAATAAATGGTTTTTATAGAGACACCCTGATTCAATTACGAAACATTGCTCTAATTCCGTCATTATTCAGGCTAAGTACAAATATTTCAAGAAAAATTGCATGAAATTTGCTAGCCTACATTTTGCCTAAAAATCTCTGCAATTAAAAAACGTTTTTTTTTTTACATGAAAAAATCCAGCCCAGTTTCCATTGAAACCGATAGAATAGCTTCACTATTAGGAACAACTTTGTAGAAACCAGGCTTTCAGAGCAGTATGCTCAGCTTTTAAGCGAAAAAGAGACTGAGCAAACAGGGCTTATTTTGAACGCGGCGTTTGGTGAGATCTGTCTGATTATAACTATAACAAAAACAAACTTTCAAATAATACCAATATGCGCCTAGTTTGGAAATTTAAAATTTCCAAACCTACAAGTGTATCGAAGTATCCTTATCCGAATGATATCGGTAATGTTTACATGCGGGGCTTATTGTATGTGAAAGTAACCAAGGAACGGGCGTGACTTTCGAGACATTCTAAAATGGGTTACTGGATCTGCAATAAAGCTATCACTTCCTAGCTCCCGGATTAAAACTGTGCAATGATCACTAAAAGGATTGTTGCAAACAGCGTTCAACCATTGTTGTATACGCCATCTAATTCGAAAGAAGCCGACTATTGCCTGGATTATTTGGTTCTGATGCCGGTTGAGTTGACCATTTTCAGGAAATATTTTCCAACAGCAATTTTTGGAAGAATTGGCATTCTGTGAATCATCCCAGGGTAGCGTTTGAATCTTACTTCCCCTCTTTGTTTACAAAATCAGATACGCTTGTTTGAAAAAAAATACTTGAAAATTGGTGAAGCGCTTTGAAATTCATCACGCGAGTGTAAAATCCATCATAACCAAGTCTGGGGAACACTGTTCTTTGGATGAACTGCCAAGAAGAGGCAGAAAACCCGGATCTTCCAATCTGGATCAGAAAGTGGTAGCTCTAATTCGGAAGGACAAATCAATGTCGATACGTGATTTGCCCAATAAAGCGGAAACCAGCGTCGAAATTATTCAACGTATCAAGAAACGGAACAACCGGAAGACCTACAAGAAGCAGAGAATCGCCCACCAAAGTGCAGAACAGAAGCAACGCGCAGCAACAAGGGCCCGGAAATTGTATTCGCTAGTTTTGCAGCGACAGGATGCCTGTACGACGAGACCTATGTCAAAGAGGACTCAAAAACCCTTCCAGGTCCACAATATTACACTGCCGTCGTAGCGGTGCAGCCAGGTCAATTCGAGTGGAGAAGTTTGGTCGAAAAGTGCTGGTATGGCAAGCAATATGTTCTTGCGGTATGGAGTCTACCATTTTTTACACTACCGGAATCAATGCGGAAATCTATCGATTTGAGTGTCTGCAGATGGGGTTGCGTCCTTTATATAAGAAGCATAGTACCCCTCCACTGTTTTGGCCGGATTTAGCGTCGGCGTAAAGAATGTGCACACCAGAAAGTAGTCAACGGGAAATTAGTGGTATTAAATGGAAAATATGAGAAAATCAAAAGTAAATCATTTATTTAAGACTTCATAAAAATACAAATATAAAACACATACAGTTAAGTCAATTTGACCTGTTATATCCAAATGCCCGCACCTTTCGTTTGACACCTTCCATCAGTTTTTGCACAGTGTCATCCGTCACCAATTTTGCAGCTTTCTGCCAGTTACGCCTGAAGCTTTTCTCATCAATTGCTACGCTATTCGTTTTTCGAAGATTCCTCTTGAACAGAGCCCAATACTTTTCGATCGGACGGAGTTCTGGCGAATTTGGCGGATTGCAATAATTTACACCATTAGCAATGTACCAATCCTTAGCCAGTTTTCCATAGTGGTAAGATGCCAGGTCAGGCCAGAACAGCACCGAACCGTTGTGTTCCCGAATGAACGGCAACAGTCGTTTATTCAAACACTCTTTTACGTAAATTTGTCCATTTAGAGTGCCAGTCGTGATGAAGATGTCGCTTCTGAGACCGCATCCACATATTGCCTGCCATACGAGGTATTTTTTTGAGAACTTCGACATTTTTTTTGCTTAAAACGATCAGCAACATTTCCTCTTTGCAACGAGGTATAAAACTGTAGTCCCGGTATCTGCTTAAAGTCAGCTTTGCAATATGTTTCGTCGTCCAATATTATGCAGTCGTATTCCTTCAGCATAGTGTCATATAATTTTCTCGATCGAGATTTTGCGCTCTTGTTCTGGCTGTCGTTACGATTTGGAGCAACACCTACTTTGAATGATTTCAAGCCTGCACTTTTCTTCACTTTCTGGACGAACGATGGAGACATTTTCACTTTTTTTCGCCACATCACGAACGGAGATATTCGGTTTCTTCTTAAATTCTTTAATCACTTTCTTCCTCTCCGCGACGAAACGAGAATCATGGTTACCTCCGGAACCGACCTTTCTCTTTAAAGTTAAGCGCTGCTGAAAGTTTTTTAGCACTTTAGTAACCGTCGATTTTGCGATTTTTAATGACTTGGCAATATCGCCGTGCGACATATCTGGATTTTCCACTCTTTTGTGCAAAATTGCTTCGCGCACGCGTTCTTGATTCGACGCCATTTTACTGAATAAAGGTTACTGTAGCCAAACGACGTCTTCATCATAGCACACATACATTAATATTCATGTTGTAGTGATCGGATTAGCAAAGCGTACACGGAGAAGACTGCATTAGGGCATTTCCGACGACTACTTTTTGGTGTGCACATTCTTTATTACACCACAACACACACCACTCTCAACCCACAAAAAGGATAAGGTTTTGATAAAAAAAACACCCCCCCCCACAATTCCCCCCCCCCCCCCCCCCCCCCACCCTTTTGGGGGTTAGAGAGAAGAGTTTACAAAAAGATTGGTAGACCAGCTGAGAATATACAGGAGTTAAAAAAAAATAGGCTAAGGCGTTCAAAAATTGTGATGAATCACTTGTCCGGAATTTGATGAAAAGTGTTCGATCAAAAATTCGCAAATTTATGAAAGAATAATATTAACTTCATCCGGTCTTCACAATGTTCAATTTCCATCCCGTACCATGCAGATCCATTTGTTTGAATAAAATATCATATTTTTCATATGATTTGCAAGACAAAAAAGGTGGATAACTTATTTTCGATACAGTCCTTATGAGGTTGAGGTGTTCCCAAGTAACCATTAGTTCCAATAGAAGGCTAGTAATGGCTTGAGCAGCTCAGATCATGAGGATTTAAAGCATTCTGTGCAGTTTTATTTTTAAGTCATTATTGACATTATTGACAAAGTTCAGGTAACATAATTTAACAGAAATCTAAGCAACTTCTTAGGAAACTTTTAAGAAGATTGATAAATTTTCAAACCATGCACAATCAAATTAAAATGGCCCTGTTGAGGAATGAGAAAAAATTACGGTTCTCCATTTGAAATACTTCACAGTAGATTGTTATTCCGTATACTATTCAATCACGACAACCAAACGTATTTCTTCGCTTCGCATAGTTAGCAGAAAAGGTCGATTATAGTGGCTGAAGAATTCTGTATGATGCAACACTGTCGTCTTACCAAATCGCGGTTAGTTAGAAATTCCAGCTTTTAACAGCAACACATTCTTCTTCTTCTTTAGCATTTCAAGCTTATTGCTTTCACAATTAGCTTATTGCTTGCTCTCAACTTACTGTTCTAAATGCACTTCCACAGTTATTAATTGAGAGCTTTCGATGCCAAGTACCATTTTTGCATTCGTATGATTGTGTGGCAAGTCCAATCATACCCTATTGCCCAGGGAGTCGAGAAATTTTCCTTTACGAAAAATTCCTTGACCAGACCGGGAATCGAACCCAGCCGCCTCCAGCATGGTGTTGCTTTGTAGCTGCGCCTTTACCGACTGAGCTAAGGGAGGACCCAGCAGCAACACATGCTTCATATTATTTTCAGTTTTGTATAGAGAATTGTGCAACCTACTGTGTTTTTTTTATATTACCACAAACGCACCCACCCCCCCACGTTTTCAAAATTTACAAAAAACAAAAAACAATCTAATTTATTGTGTTTTATTAGTTACTTATGTTTTTATTTAAATGCTTTCATAATCCTTGGAGTCATTATTGTTTTACAATTTAGTGCGAAATTCCTTTAAACGCACTTAATCTACCTTTATATACACACCTTGACTATCTGTCATGCGTCTCTTTATGTGGCTGTAAGTCGAGGCGCCCACTGATGTGGCGGAGGTGTGGTTTCACATACCATGTCAAAATATCGAGTCAAAGTCTTGTGGCGTGAGGTGAACATCGACAAGGTGTTTTGACATGCTAGCAGATGCCGCACCTCCGCCACATCTGTGGGCGCCTGGCCTAAGAGCTTGGTGTGTAAACTATAAACTGCATGGCAATATATGGACGAATCCAGGTTGAAAAAAAGAAGAAGACACCGAGTGGTGATAAATCTGACAACTCCCTTGTTAGAATACACGAAAGTATAGGACGAAAGTTTTAAAATGCTTCTAGAAAATTCAAATTAAATTCCAATTAAAAGCGGTTTGTTGCATGATGTAAGAAAAATCCAAAACTACTCAATAAAGATATTTTGAGCAAGATAAAAAGAAACTTAAAATGATGCGCCTATTGTGCAGTTTTGGATTTTTCTTACATCATACAATAAACCGCTTTTAATTAAAATTTCATTTGAATTTTCTAGAAGCATTTTAAAATGTTCGTCCTATACATTAACAAGGGAGCTGCCAAATTTATCACCACTCGGTGTCTTCTTCTATTTTCAAGTTGGATTCCTCTATAGCGAATTCGTTTTTGATTCAGTTCCAACCTGTGCTTATCTTTATTTGTAACTCGTATCGCGTTGAAATTTGCACTGGCAATTATTTCGGGTATCGCAGGTTGGAACTGGTTCCAACCTAGGTTTAAAAACGAATTTGCTAATAGTGTTGTTGACGCATTTCGAGATTTTTCATAAGGACCTAACTGACGAACGTAAACAATGGCTTTTTCCGCGAATTTATCGTCATTGAAAACTCACCTAATCAATCCACCACGGTCATTTCGAGGATGAAGAGTTCACCTATCCGATAGAATTGGAGACTTACATGGAGAGCATTTGTGCCACGAGAAATTTACGGAAGAAGCCATTGTTTACGTTTGTCAGTTAGACCCTAATGAAAAATCTTTGTCGATTTGAAAAACGATGCAGAAAGCTCTTGGACGTCACAGGGCGGAGGTTGATCTTCGAACTAGTAGAACTGGAAAGCTCGCGAAAAGTCAGACTCAGCTGAATATCCTCAAATAGCACTACAGCCAACTATGGCAGACAGTCAACGTTTTGAGAAAGAGGCGATAGAACAGCAGGTGTATCTTGGTAAGTCCCAACTGTTGCACGTATGGCGGGAAAGAATTGCTAACCACTACTAAGACAATCAACATCGTTGGGTTATACTTGAAGTGAAGTTTATTTGAAGAGGAAAAACATCTTAGCGAAAACACGAGAAGTTCATACCTGATACAAATGACGTGTTTAACTCAGACTTCAACTAAAACATGCGGTCCTGGTTGTTGGAGTAGCACAATACGTAAAACTTCAACTTAAACGAGCTTTTTTGGGCACTTGAAATAAAGCGCAGTGTGTCTACAGGTCGAATCTTCAGAGATAATTCAATGCTAACTGTATATGTTCGTATGAATAATACTTTACTGGAACTGCACAAACGAAGCTGGCATAGTGCTATTTACCATGATGAACTGAAATAATACTGTGCATTAAGAAACAAAATTCTTAGAAAGGGTGTTTGAACGTATCGTCAACAGAAGATGAACAACGGAGCTAGGGTCAATTAGGCGACAAAACAAAAAGCGTCGATTCGTGTTTGACGGAGTTGAAGCTATCCAACAACGATGAAAAATTGCTTGAAAGCGACTTAGCTTTTTAGCATCCTGCGCACTCTGCATATTTACTACAAACCAACCTGCAAGTGAAGGCTGGTGATGTCCGTATCACAGTTCGTCCCATTATACAGGAACTGGCCAACGATCTAGTTCAACCGGGTTGTTGTTACTGTAGGAGCTGGTGTATTCAGCGACAAGCTTCCGCCATACAGTAGCGCAATTTCGATGGAGACCATTCGGAACAGATCGGTGCTCACCATCAAAGCATCTAACGATCCGCGAAAGCTGTCTGATTCGGCAAACTGTCTTTTGATTGTTGAGACTAACAATTCACAACTGATTGGGGAAAACGCAAGCCTGGTACTAATACAGAACCGACCAATCACGCAATAACTGAATATCACGTAGAAAATCATGACAAGATTGACTCACAGGTGAATCTCGGCAAAGCAATATTTCAACCTGGAAAGTTCTGCTGCCCAACGAGTGCTCACTGCGAATCGTACATACACGGTTCAAATAAGAGTTTTCGTTATAGAAATCATCTTCATCGATAGGCAGTGTTATAAGATGATCCACGATATTCACCACACAATTTTTTTATTCAGCTAGAACAAAATACAGGATCCAATTGATCAACCTTTATGACGGTTATGAACAACAGCTACTCAAGTGCTTGCAAGATACCAATTTTTATCAAATGTTTATGCTTTATTTAATCCTATCAGAAGACGATGACAAAAAACTGAAGATGAAGTGGAAAAAGAAGACTGATACAAAGAAACAAGAGGATCGGATGAGGGACACGTTGCAAATGGAGGACATTGGATAAACAAAAGAAAATCGATACTGGAAAATCATAAAGCCGTTCAACTGTAGAATAAAGTAAACAAAGAGTTTGATGCAACAAAAATAAAGTACAACAAAAAAAGTTTATCAAACTAAGACCAAGTGAGCAAGAAAACGGAAAGATGGTTGTAAGCGTAACGAAAATGAGCAAAAGAAGAATATATCTGGGATTGGAGAAATCCAGAGCTCGATGAGCAAAACTGAAATCATGGAATAACGAAAGCGATGCGATGAAACAAGCGTGAGATGTGAAAAAAAAACTAGATTATGGTTGATAAAGACATGGAAATCAGGAAGACGATGTGACGACATAATCAGTTAAAAAAAATCAATGCACGTCGATGCTATGGAAAAAAAAACATGAAGATAACTAAAAGTGATTACTGAATAAGCGAATATGTAAACAAAAATCAAAACGAATAAAGAAGAAAGTTTATCGAATGAGGTTAAAATTGCTAATTGAGTAATTGATGAAAAAGTTTCGATAAAGGTACATGTGAAATACGGTACAGTTAAAGAGAAAAACACTTCTTCTTCCTCTTCTTTTTCTTTTTATGTATTAGCGTGGCTTTCAGTGTACGGCTGGTTTGCCACCAGAGAAAGTTCCTACCTATCGCATAAATGAGTTGAGATCAACGGCTTTACTTCCAGAGATTTTTATTCCTCAGAAAAATCTCACCGATTATCACTACATTACCATTACTACAAATCCACCCACCCCTACCCACAACCAAAAAATAAAAAAAAACACAACAAAACACCCCCCACCCCCCTCCCCCCCCCCCCAACCCACCTTTAAAAAAAACTAACACAATTAAAAGACAACAAAACAGTGGAGAAAGAAAAGGGAAAATCGAGAATAAGTCAAAGTAGAGATTAAAAATTGGAAAGAAATGTTGAAGATTGAAGATGAAAACATAAAACAGTTACATCGGAAAAAAGAGCACCGAAATTGAAATTCCTAAGACTTGATTACAGACACGAACGCACCCAGGTAAATGTCTATTGTAGTGAATAAAACAAGATAATAATACAATGATAAGCATAGAATTGCCTTGAGTCTTAGGTCATGAATGACTTAAGATTCATGAGCTCCAAGTTAGTTAGTGAGATATATTGCTCAAAGATTCCATAATTTTTAATCTTTTGTGTTTATTGAGTAATTTCGGTATTGGGTATTCGGTATTCGGTAGGCAACGTAATATTTTCAGCAGGACTATTTGTAAAATTGTAAAAGAAATTTGAATTTAACAATGTCTCAGAGGAAACTGACCGATGGTTCAAACAGATTCAGTTATGTGAAATTCAAGCATACTTATATCCTGCTATAATTAGTTATCTAACACTATAATATTTGCTCCGGTTGATACCAAGCAAGTTGTCAACCGTGTCTCAAAAACGAAATCGATAACAAACTCAATGACCCTTGAATTACCTAAATGCATTCAAATCCATTCACGACATTGAGACATCATTGTTTATCCCTGCAGACGTATAATTTGTCTGTCTGAGAGGTAATGTGGAACCCAAACAAACATAATCTTTCACGGGTTGGTCTCGAAATTATCAAGCTCACGTCCTCAAGCAGTAGCCGTATGATTATCCCGCACGCAACATTTTCCTCCATAATATCATCTCCGGATGAGGATTTATAAAACCACACAAGCAAATATCCTTCCATTAGTTCGCCTCCAGGAGGACACCCATAGATACCGAACAATCTTAGGAACAAAGCAGTGATGCAAGCTTTGCGGAAATTGGCTTACTTCGGCAGTCTGGATGAGGTATTTCCTCTGGTGATTCACCTGCTGAAACTGTTTCGAGCTTGGGGTGATCGTCGTCGCCTGTTTGGATTGTACGGATTGTTCTTCTGTCATATCTTTCTTCGCTTGCTACCGGTGATTGCCTACTTGGATACGAGCGATATTCATACCTTGATACGACAGTTTGGGGAGTTGGTATTCGTCGCAATGATGTATCCAGCATTTATCGCCTACGTCTGGAAGTTGCCAAAGCTTATGCTGTTGATTGGAACTTTGAAAACCACTTTCGCTGAATGTAAGAATATTTCGATAATGTACCAAGTGATTTGAGAAGTTCTTTTGCAGGTTGTGCACCAGACCAACCCCCAGAATATCGAAAGGCAATAGTGAAAACAAATCTATATGTTCGTAAGATATGCAGGTTCTACTTAGTCTACACCGTAGTCAATGCCACAGTGTATATCGTGGCTCCTGCTACGTTGTCCTTTCATAAATACTTCACGTGGAAGAACTCGACCGAGCCGATGTACTTCAACTTTCACAATGAGTATGGCCAAGTTTCCTCTGCAAAAGACTGACCGTTCCTTTTTGAAAACATCTTCACAGAATTCCCTTTCTGAGCCATTACAATGTGTGGCATTATGTCATCGTACAGTTGCTGATGGGTCCTCTGTTGTTCTGTAGTGCAACGTTCCTGGGCGTGAAATCGATGCTGTACTTTAGTTTGATAAAATACGTTTCACTTATGTTTAGATTGGTTACTGAGCGTATTCGTCTTCTGGACAATTCGATCACAGTTGGAGGTCCCCGTCTGCAGCACGCACTGGACAGCGTAATCAAAGCTCATTATGTAGCGCTTAGGTGGGGGAGGTTTGTGGAAGTAACAAGAAATACAGTATTATCTGATTTCCAGGTGTGCTGAATTGCTAGAGGACTCGATCAATCTTATCTTATTAGCTCAATTTGTGGGTTGTGTACTTGTGTGGTGTCTACTTATCTTCTATATCACCATGGTAAGAGACCAACGAACAATATGGGTTACTGCATTAACGATAAGCTTGGTATTTATTATCTCCTGCAGAGCATGGGCAATATGAGAGCTTTTACAACACTAATCCTATGTGAAGTTATTGCTGTGGAAATGTTGGCATATTCTTTCTTCGCAACAGAATTAACTGAAGTGGTAAGCTGAATTGCTAATGAATTAATTTCAACAATTATTGAATAATCCCAACGCCATCAGAGCGAATCTATTGCGCACGAGATTTACAGCTGTCGTTGGTACGATGCCCCCATAACCATACAGAAGAAAGTGCTTCTCATGTCCGTTCAGGCTCAGAAAATCGTTGGCATCACCGCGCTCCGTTTTTACTATGTGAGCATCGAACAATTTGGCAAGGTACAAAAAAAAACAAAAGTTCATTGAATACATGTGCTGACTAACGGCTCACTGTTCCATTTCAGGCTGTTCAAACCACTTACTCGTTCTATCTCGTGATGAAGAAGCTGTTCGAGGAGTAAGTGATACAGACCAAAACACTATCCACTATGTCCCAACCGTCAATTTGATACCCCGTTCACACTGCTGCTTATAATTCGTAATACACAGATTATCTTTGTTTCAGAGCACTAGTTAGTTCCAATATTCTAGGTATGAAGTTTGATAATAAGATACTCTAACAAGTGTAAACGTGGTATAACAATTCACATGTGTTTGCGTGAGAGACGTAAATGAATTGCAAATAAAAATATCTTTCAACATCAGTGAAACGACATCAGTAGTCTGGCGACCCTGAATGACAATCAAAGAACCCAGCGCCCACTTGAATTATTTGTACATTGCAATCGAACTGCAACCGCCCGTAGTAACCGTTATTGTAAACAAACAAACCATCTACCAGCCAACGATGCGCTCGCGGTAGTTCTCTCACTAAATCCATTCGCTCTCTACTACTCGTTTTGTTTACTAAACTATAAGGGTTTTGTCTTCTCTATTTGATTGTGCTACGAACCAATTTTTCACCATCGCGTATGAATGGATATGTATACGTACGTAATCAGCTAGAAACATCGTACAATATGAGTACATTTGAGTTGGTGCTATTTTTTGCCTCCGCGAACTCGCGGAGCAATAAACCGGCCGCGGCGGTTACGAAAATAAACTCGCGCCGGTAGGTATGCCGATTTGTCGACCTCTCTTCGTTTCTTCAACGGCTAGACGACAACGGTGAATGACAAACGGAGCTAGCTAAACATTGCCCGTTACGTAAAGTGGTAATTAGAGGGATTTCCTAAATTGATCGCTTGCAAATGCCGGCTCGAAATTAAAAGTAAACGAATTGATTGGTGAGGCGTTGACCTGCCGTTCGAGCAGGCAGAGGATCGATAGTGCTAGCGCACGGATTTGCCCCCCCTGGAACATATAACTCGTTCTATAGACGTGAGATTGCATGTCACAGTGTCATGATAAGAGTCGTGGTTCTCAATCGTAGAAGTCGTTGATGTTCGGTGTTTGTATTTTGTGGAATTTTAATTTGCAATATCCGCATGGCGTGGCAATTTTCCGAACGAATATAAGCTGCTAATAACTGTATTAGAGTGGCTCAACATGATCATTTTTTCAGAACAGTTCTTTTTTGGGATCCATTTGTGATTCCAAACAACTATGATGTGATGTGGTAAGAAGCGTACGATTCCTCTCAATCGCAAGGCCAAACTGTACAAACATGTAATCCTCACTATTCCGTTGTATGAAGGGCCAAAAACGGGGGGTGTGGACCTGTAAGCAGAAGCACTAACTCGAAACCCACGGATAGGATAGAGAATCTTCTTCCAACGAAACGCTCTTATTACAGGACATGAACAGTAAGCAATACACATTAGGATTTCTGTGTGGTGGATTAGGGTTAGCAAACTCGCTGTACAAGACAATTAGACTTTCGATATCTAGGATAGGATAATAATATCCTAAAAGTACTGGAAAAGCTGAAAAAAGAAAACATTATTCCAAATATCATAGATAAAATTTCAATAAAAAGGTATGATTTGTTTTTTTTATAAGTTCGACTATGAACAACAGTGCAAAACTTGGACACGATTGGCTTAAACCAGGCTTTCCGCATTGCGATGAAAATTTAAGTATGGGGAAACCTACTTATTGCATTTCAGTTCCTAGATACCACCGTTTTTCTTATATCATGGAAATAAGTATAGTTCAGGACGTGCCTAACGTTTTTTTCGAAGTAAGCACGTTTGCCTTAGTTATAACTGTTCAAAGGCTTTAATTAAATACCAACAATTTTTTTTTTTGCCAACACTGCCGGTGAACCAATGCAAGGCAGATTTCAATCTAAAATAACTTTAGCGCTTCTTGTCTTATCGATTTGGAATGTTCAGATAAGCTTATCACAAAGAGGGAGCACCCAAGCAACTCCAAACAATAATAATTGGAGGCAACAACTTTGTTGTGGCTTAATTGAGTCACCTTGAAGTTACTTTAACCGATTTGCAACAAGTGTGCTGCTAGGGAACGCCCCCTCAAAACGCTTCTTAACATTTGCTCAATCTCATATGACTAGTTGTAAAGGGAAGAGGACATACAGTATCCTTTCCCAAGTAACAATTCATGTTTTATGGTAGTTTTATCAAGGCATTATGGAGTTCATTTGGTTTTATCAAGACATTTTCCAAGTTAAGTTGGTTTTAATTGATAAACAGTTCCTAAGAGTGATCGAAGAACACTTGAAGAAACCTCCATAAAACTACATCATTCATAAGTGTAATTCACCTTATAAGTCATTTTATAAGATACTTGATCCCCCTCTCAAGACATCGTTCCGCAGCTTTGGGGCGTCCAATGGAAGGAATCAAAAACTAGTGGATCATTCAAGCGAAAATTCAATAAAAACCTACGGTAGTGCACTACGATAGTAAAATGTTATGTTAATGTTGAAGTCTCCCGTGTCGTGCAATTCAGTTCCCAACAATATTTATACTTGTTGCAAGTAAAAACTGGTATATCATCTGAGCGAAAATCTATGTTTCTCATGATCTATTATAGATAATACGTTAAATCTGAAGTCGGAAGTAGTGCGCTGGAATCGCTCAGTGATCCAGTACACAGCGCACTTCTTCCGACGTTAGGTTTAGCACATAGATCAAGAGAACAATCATTTTTCGCTTAACTGAAGTTTCAGCCGTCGACGCAATATTATTAACTGTTCTTCTTCCCAAAACCATTGGTAGCATATTCAAGTTAGAGTCGTTAGAGTTCTTATCGACTTACTATAATGAATAAAAACAATAAATTATAAGCTGGAATAAGGACAATTATGCATAGGCACTTTTGATTTGAACGTTCACATTTTCTTTGTTTATGATGTGCCTTCTCCACACTGATTTTATGGCTATGTTACGTTAGTTTAGTTTTGTTAAACATAAGTCCTTTTGAGAAAGTATATAAGCACAAACAAATAAAAAATAAGACTAATTTCACACGAACGTGTACAGCAATAATTTATGCTGCATGGGTGCCGCGCTTGACAACGAATACCACATAGCGGATTATCTTGCGGTGCGAAGGAGTATGTGTGAAAGGCAACCGAAACTTCCGTCGACTGAAAAGGGCAAACAAAAGCGAAAGGCGACAAGACGTTGACCCATATTGTGCTTCAAACAGCTCGCGCAGCTTTGATGGTCGGTGCAGAAAACGGCTGTCCGTTCGGCGAAAATAATACCGTAATCGTGTGTGTTACCAGTGGAAATTAATACTCTTCGGTCTCGGTTCGGATCTCGGCAGGAGGCAATACCAGTAGTGTGGAAAAAACGGAGGCGTCGCTCGAAAACGAGTGCCGCAGGAATCCTATTGGACACCAGCTGTCCATTTGCGAGAAGATTTGCACCGCGAGAAGGTGAGAGGATTGGTAATCTTTGCCATACAGTAAAACATCAGTGCTTTCTTATGCAGATCGTGGAACACACCCTCGAAATAGGCTCCATTGAATGGAATACCCACAGAAAGGCCGTCAACTTAATCCCGCATGGTAAACTGAGGTTAGTACTGCGACACCATTCACTGACATTAAACCGGCTGAAACAACCTCTTCCGCAGACCTTCTGTAGACATTCCGAGTGACACGTACGGTAATCGATCTGCCCGGAGACGCTAAAAGCGGACATATTCACATCAACAGGCCCTTCTTAGCCTTCACAAGAAGTAGGTCATATGCATTGTTGCAAGATGAGTCCAAAGCTAACCTCAAATCGCCGCAGGGCCTTTCTTTTGCTATCATCTTTAGTCTAGCGTTCCAGACGTCGGTTGGCGAAGACCAGGAACTCAGCACACGTACGTCAAAGAGAACCACGTTTTCAAAACAAGACGACAAATCGTCGAGCGGCTTGCAACGAGAGTGAGGAAGCGTTTAATCCGCTCACACGCACGATCAAAGGGAAGCGCAGTTTCATTCACTGTCCAAACAAAACTCGGACGGAGATCTTCCGGTTTGCACGACTGCCCGGTGGACGTTTAGCAGGAGCGAGAACTGCGAGCGGAGTGAAGATCAGCGACAGCATGCTGGCGTAGAGTCAACAATACGGGACCGACACGGTAACGAAAACCACACGTGGAGTCGTCGCGATACAGTGCAGCAACCCAGCGACAACAACGGCACAGGCGCACCCAAAAGCAGTAACCACAAGTAGAACGCGGGCCCGTGAGTACAGATGATAGATGTGTAAGAAGAAAGGGTAGAGAATGAAGAGCAGAATAACGAGGGATAGGAGTATGAAGAAGA
Source organism: Aedes koreicus (assembly GCA_024533555.2). Lineage (NCBI taxonomy): Eukaryota > Metazoa > Arthropoda > Insecta > Diptera > Culicidae > Aedes > Aedes koreicus. The sequence continues at coordinate 48,657 of JAHHFK020001687.1, read as the reverse complement.
CAGAGTAGAGAGTTAGACGAAGGATGAAAAGAGAATATAAGGCGTTTAAATGATTTGAGATGATTGTTTTTTTTATTTGTTGGTGCACATTACCCTCAGTGTTTGTGTCAGTCCGCCTTTGGTAGTTTTGCTCTATCCGCTAACCGGAAAACGCAACATCTATCTTACGAAAGACTTGTTTGCCTTGAGCAATTCAAACAAGTTTTATTCAAGCGTAACTCATCTTTTTCAAGAATAGAACAAATAAAGATGAACTTAACACGCTCCTCAAAACATCATGTTAGTCTTGTGCAAGAAATATTAGTTTTATTTACGCTTTATGGTAGATTTCCTCGGAATGGTAGCCATTTAAAGATGTATACAATAAAACTCTCGTTTTTACAATGCTACGAACAATTTCTGCTGTTTAAAATACATTTTGAAACTTAAAATGAATTGTAGACACAATTTGTTCAAGATCTAACAATTTATCAGCCTTGTCACCTAATTGTCGAATTTTCAAGTATTTTTTAGATTTTAAATAAATCAATGTTCTAGCAATAATTCCGTGGCGCATTAAAATTTTCGAACTTTGATGTTATAAAACATCAATAAACTGAACGTCGCATGAAAAATTTATCAGTTACAGGCAAAAAAAACTCATGCATTTATGGTCAATTCACAATTAATTTACAGACGTATCCACTTTGGAAAAGAAGTATCATATGTATATCGATAACTTCTGCCTATTCCAAGCACGGGGTAAACGATAACTTACAATGCTCATTTTTTGCACCACGGTGCATCATCATGTGAAGCATCATACTGCAAAAATTGAGCGTTGTAGGTTAACGTTTAGCCCTTGCTTGGAATAGGGAGCATAAGCCGTTCTGACGGATATTTTTTCTTTAATAGCTTCCACTCAACTATAAACAACAAAAGTCCTCATTCAGCTTAAAGAATCCAAAATTGGAATCTTCGAAACATATCTATCAAACTATCAAAACTTGTGGTAGTTTTATCATAGTTTTAAGCATGTCTTGAATTTCATTGCTAGTATGTACCAATAAAACTATCAAGTTGTAAGCGAACCTGGGGAAATAGTCTTGAGAACCTCCTGTAGTGTGGGCCTTTTTGAACTTATGAGGGTTTTATGGCTGTTTTATCGATGTTATCTAGAATATCTAGTTTCATGCGTGGTTTTATCAAATGAGTTTTGAAAACTTCTTTAAGTGTACCTTAAAATTGAATTTGTTACTTAGGATTCTAACGATTGTACTCGAAAAAAAAGCAACAGACAAAAATGATCATCAAACATTCATTTAGTCGGATGTTTTTGATAGTCTCAGGGAAGAAATAAACACATATTAGCTATGTTTTTGCAAAGTTGGTTCATTCAACCTGTTCTCCTAGGCTCAATGCCCGCTCCATGGACATAACGCTACCGAACAACTTTCATCCACTCTTTTTTCAAATCCCTGACACTTTTGAAAACCTTCTCTATTTTCCGGAGCTTGCCCTACACAATCGCCCAGAATTTTTCTATTGGGTGAAGTTCTGGCGAGTTTGGCGGATTTGCCTCCTTCGGCACAAAAACAACATAGTTGGCTTCGTACCACTCCATCACCGGTTTAGCGTAATGGCACGATGCCAGAACCGGCCAAAACAGAGTGTCACCTTCATGGGACCGGAGAAAGGGCAGCAAACGCTTCTGAAGGCATTCTCCTTTATATGTTTGGCCGTTGAGGGCAGTGCTTGAAAATATCATATTCAATTCTCATAATGCACCTTGACTGAGACAACATATTATTCATCACGTACTGTTCCTAGCGAACATGAAGTAAACACAAATTTGCCTTCATGAATCTCTAGTGCAAGGTGAATCAAGTTGTTTTGTGTTGCTTTACTTTCATCATTCATTCGTTCCAGAAAGCAGTGAATGTAAATAAGCGCAAACAACTCATTCAATCTCAACGGTCTACCGTGACGAAGAACGAACAGTCCTTCATTTGAAGAATCACTGAATTGGAAACCCCTACGTATTTTCAGCCACTTCTTGAATCGATCCTGTTCGATTTTTGTTGTTGAAGCACTTCTTGCTTGGAAGCCATCTCGATGTGTGTTGCACATGTAAACATTACACTCTAAACGAGTTTTACCCAAAATTTATCATCCAATAAAAAGTTATACATAAAAGAATGTGTTGCATTTTTTTCGATTACAATATACTCCCAAGAACATTTGCTCAATTTACCTGTTGTTGTTTCCCTGTTGTTATTGGAGAGAAGGGACATACTAATCTAAAGATTTTGGAATTTAATTAAAACCTTCGATTTTTGAGCACCAAACAACTTGTATTACGAACATGTTTTAAAAGTCGTTAGACACTTCCTCAGCAATTATTTTGTATAGGTCGTTTCGTGGTCGCTTTGATTTCAATGGTCTCTCGAATACAATGAAAATAAATGCAAAGAAGTACGTTACTGCATATCAATTTTCATAAGAATTTTAAACAAAATGTGAAAATGGGGCGCTCGTTGGATCTTCCGGTCCGGTTCTTAGTATCCTGCTATGAGGTAGCGTTTGCATTAAAAAAAAGGACAAAAAATGCCGATTTGTCATGGGTTTACCTTCACCCGCACTGACGAAAGTACCCATGCAGCATCAATCATAGTAACCCATGAGTCAGCAGACAAAATTTGACAGCTCTGTCAGTCGAACTCTAACTGTGATGGCAAAAACAGTGAAATCCAAAGGATGCTGAAGAGGTCAACTCGATTTTCCCGGCGAATCTCGACGTGGCGGTGGTGATGGACGACGAGACCTATCTCGCCCTGGATGGCAACGACTGGCAGGGCACTTCTTATTTTACTTCCCCCACGAAGGAAGTCAGCTCCGAGGTGAAGTTCATTTCACACACCAAGTTCCCCAAGAAGGTGCTGCTGTGGCTGACAATCAGCGAGGGGGGATGTCGAAGCCGCTCTTCTTTCGCTCCGGGCTGGCCATGAACGGGGAAATCCATAGTTCGAAATGCCTGCCGGAAGTTGCGTCGTTCATCAAGATATACCATAAAGGCGAAGACGCGGTGTTCTGGCCGGATCTGGCGTCGGCCCACTACTCGATGCGATCGTTGGAGGAGATGGTGCGGCTGAATATCGATGTGGTACCCAAAGTCGGCGAACCCGCCCAACGTCCCCCAGCTGCGTCCCATCGAGAATTTCTGGGCCAACCTGAAGCGTAAGATCTACTCCAACAATTTTGTCGCTAACACTGAGGAGGAATTGATAAATAAAACGAAGAAAGAACTCAAAAACATGCCTACACGCATGTTTTCGTCCGCCATGGCAAATGTTCCGGTTAACTGCCGGAAGGCCGCTCGCAAGGGCGTAGAATTTTGTTGCAAGTAAGCTTACATAATTACCTTCCATGGGAAAACGTTACCAGGTGGCTACCCACCGATTGCCTGTCGATCTGCTGAATTTTGGAAGAATTCTGCATTGAGCTATCTCAAACTATAATATTCCACCCAACATATCACAAAACATTTCGATTGGTTTAGCGGATTGAAGATAATGAAAAATTGGTGCAAAATAGATAAGTTTGGAGATCAATAGAAGCATAAAGTTGCCAGAAGGCTTGAAATGTTTCTAGAGACTCTAATTTCCTTCAATTGTAATCTAAGGTGGATTAGAATAGATTGCCCTTTAGAACGTTCAACTTGCTTGATGCAGATGTAAGTTCTAGTAGTAAAATAGTTTGTAGAATATAGTTGTACAAATTGAAAGTGTTTTCCCAATGAAAAACCACTACCACACTTTGTGAGTGGCCACAACAGCATCTTTACTATTAATTTAAATCGACCGAAATCTGTTCTCAAGCGTTATTTTAAAGTTATCTTGATTTTTCAATGAAAAACCTACATCAAATCGGTCCAAATCTGAAATCTATCCAATGTAGAAATAATTTACTAGACGTCGCGAAAATTCAGCGTATCGTTTACCAAACCAAACCATACACCCAAACCAACCCTTTTATCCAACATCGCAGTGATTTTCCGTAGAGTGTTCTCGGCTTCCAATAAATCTAGTATCACGTAAACATATTCGTACACTTTCTTTATTTGACCTCCATTCAGGTGGGCCGGCGCCGGTATTGCTTTGGTTTCGGATCATCAGTTTTTTACACATTGTTATACACAGTTTGTTCACTTCGGAAACATTTCCACTGTTTCACGCGTCAAATTTTCCGAAACTCTGAGACGCTAGATTCGCCTTAATGTAAATACTACTCAATGCTATAACACAGAAAAAAAATAATAGATTTTAACAGACGCGTAAAACTTTCCCTCGGACACTTGCAAGCCTAAGCAAGCGTAGACAACGAAATTGTTTGCAATCTGATTTAAGCGACATCTGGCTTAAATTGACATGAAATACCCCATGAATTCATACCAAATCTCGCATTCCATATATGTGCATTAGATATCACAGCAAAATTACATGTTTCTTTCAAACTGTGAAATATGATGCTCAATAAAACACCCGAACGCAAATGGTCAACGTAATAGCTGCAGCAAGAGATATTTAGCTCTGCTAAGTATCTCTTGCTATAACGGTAAATTCATAATTTTCAATGCACTATGTTCGTTCAGCATTTTACTTAAACCATCATCAAAGATCAAAAGCCTGTGAAGAGAGTTGAGTTGATTGATTTATTTCCTTCATTTTAGAGATTTTCGGAGGTAAGATTTATGATGCGTTGGGTGATGTGAGCACACTCTCGTGGGCCCAAGAAGGTTCGCCTAGTAGGCGATGCTAAATTTCAAAACTACCTTTTGATCTTTTCGAGCTGATTCGAATGATACAGGCAGAAAAAAATGCCAAAATGTTTAAACTTTAATATTGAGTTCATTTGTGTAGCTAATAAATTATTACTGTTAACAGTGTATGTTTTATGTTTACTTTGCTGTGCTGCATCAGAACATCGGAATTGTTTTATTGCAAATTTGTGAAAACGTACGCCAAAGAAGTGATTACATGTTGGCTGCTCGCCCAGAAGGCGCCAAAAGAGATTTTCAAGGTGGTAAGATGTCATTTTGTCATCGCATTTTCAAATTCAAAAGTTTTAAATGGTTGTAATCAAATTGCCGTCAGCTAGGCTTCATTCTAAAAACTGCTCAAGACTTTGATGATCCCTGGTGCCTACGTGCTCCGTATTGCTCGCTCGTTCGGTCTATTCTGGAGTATGCATCAGTTGTTTGGTCCCCTTACGAAGCGGTGTGGATTTCTAGAATTGAATCCATTCAGCGGAAGTTTGTGAGGTCTGCTTTTAGAAATCTGCCCTGGCGTGACCCTTTAAATCTACCCCCATATGCAAATCGCTGTGCTTTGCTGGGTGTTGAAACGCTACAAAATCGCCGTTTGGTGAATCAAGAAGTATTTAGAGCAATAATACTCCGAGCGGAAATTGACAGTGCATTTGCGTTTGCAAATTTATGCTCCTCAACGTGTTCTTCGAACCAGGCAATTTCTACAACTAAGGACAAGAAATACGACATATGACTCGAATGATCTTCTCAACTCCAACTATTTTTATTTATTAACTAAACTCAAAATTTTTTATAATAACTAGTATTATTATTATACATTTAGTGTTCATTAAGACCATGTTGTTGGATGATGAGATTACAAATAAACAAACAAACAATAAACAAGTGGAGGTCCATAGTCTTATGTCACATAACTTCAACAGTAGCAAGTATTAGCAAAATTGTGAAAAAAGTTTAAATGAAGTATTTTGAATTAATTGTCATTTTTCCTAGACTAAACCAATCAAAATATGCTTCAGATGAGTTTTAGATAATATACATGTTTTAATATAATATGATATTTATTTTATGTAAGAGGGTCGATTTTCGGTTATTGCAAAAATATTATTATTTCTTTTTTTTTATTACATTTTTTTAAGATATATGCTTGGCATTGTATAATGGGATATTTTGAATTCTTGGTCAGTAGTATAATGTACATCAATAATTTTTGCTACTTTATTGAAATTTTTTCATTGTAAAACTTACAGAAAATTAGAAAACCTTTAGAAAACAAAGAAAAATAATAAATTTTACAATTGAATAATGAAAATAAAAGTAGCAAAAATTAACCAATGATAGCCATCTAACAACTGAACAAGTACTCGAAACATACTTATTCAAAATGCTTATACATTTTAAGGTTGACCGGAAATCGAACTGCTTACAAAAAAAAATGATCACATAATTTGAAGCATATTTAAATTCATTTAATTGGCAATGAATTAAGAACATTTCATTGGAAAATTTTCAGTTAACTTTTTATTTCTGGCTCATTGTCAAAGGGGACTGAAAAATTGTCCAAAAGGACTCAAATTAAGTCCATACACACTTAGAAAATTTTACAGTATTCAGTAATTTTTTACCAAACTTTCAACAGCTGAACGTTCGGTAATCCGATTTAATGGATTTAGGTAAAATTTGACAAGTTACGGTAATTTTTTTACCGGAATACTGTAAAATTTCACCGAAATCCGGTAAATCGGATTACCGAACGTTCAGCTGTTGAAAGTTCGGTAAAAAATTACCGAATACTGTAAAATTTTCTAAGTGTGTATGCTCTGTGAACAAAAGTATATACTTTCAAAATATTCTTGACAATTTTACTCATATTTACTGCTGTTGGTGTTATATGTCATGAAAAAAAACTCATGAACACATAAACCTTCATATTTTTTCCAAACAGTAGCTAGCATATTTTTATTACCACTAAATTATACATTACTATAAGTTTTAAAAATCATCTGTAGTCCGTTTTTTGAAAAACTTTTGAATAAAAAATTTTGAGACAAAAGATTGTTTTTTAATACTCACCCTAACTTAATTCAGACAAATTGTCATAGAACGAACTCACTTGGAGTGAGAATTCTTGTAACTTCAGCAAAGTTGAATGAAATCAAATTATCAACTTTCCTATAAAAGTAAACGATCGTCTATCTTATGGCAATGAGAAGAATTTTTATTAACTTTTAAAACTAACCACCCTACCCACCACCACCTACCTTAAGATATATCTTTTCTAATGTGTGTATTCAATCAAACACCCATTGGCGGGAACGGGTATTATGAAATAAACCTGTATGCAACAGTCCTTACAAAGAGACCATGGAAAGAGGCTTTAATCCGGGAGCTAGGAAGAGATAGCACCATGCAGATCCAGCAGTAATAGCAATCAGACCAAGGCCAGTGTGGCCTCTGCGGTACACAGAAGTTGTCTCCATTGTAATCGGTCCATGGCTCTCTCTGCGGAGGGTCCGCAGGTCGCCTTCTACTTGATCGATCCACCTGGCTCGTTGCGCGCCTCTTCTTCTTGTACCCGTCGGTTCATTTTCGAGAACCATTTTCACAGGGCTGTCGTCCAACATTCTTACGACATGCCCAGCCCATCGTAGTTAACCGATTTTTGCGATGTGTACGATGGGAGGTTCTCCCAGCAACTGATGCAATTCGTGGTTCATTCACATCCTCCACGTTCCATCTTCCATCTGCACTCTACCGTAGATCGTACGCAGCACCTTCCGTTTAAAGACACCAAGCGTTGGTTCTCCACTAGCAATGTCCATGTTTCGTGGCCGTAGAGAACTACCGGTCTAATTAATGTCTTGTAGATGGTCAACTTTGTAGTTCGGCGAACTTTGTTCGATCTTAGCGTCCTTCGGAGTCCAAAGTAGGCACGATTGCCAGCCATAATGCGCCTTTGTATTTCTCTGCTGGTGTCGTTATCGGCGGTCACCAATGAGTCCAGATACACGAATTCGTCTACTACCTCGATTTCATCACCGTCGATCTGAACTCGTGGTAGGAGGCTAACATTGTCTTCTCGTGAGCCTCTTCCCTTCATGTATTTTGTTTTCAACGCATTAATCACAAGCCCAATCCTACCAGCTTCAGCCTTAAGTCTGATGTACGTTTCCGCCATCGTCTCAAAGTTACGTGCTACGATATCAACGTCGTCGGCGAAGCCAAATAGTTGGACAGACTTGCTGAAGATCGTGCCACTCGTGTCTATTCCAGCTCTTCGAATCACACCCTCCAATGCAATGTTAAACAACAAACACGACAATGGATGCAGATCCAGCAATCTATTTTATAATGTCTGGAGAGTTTCGTCCATTCCAAGATTACTTGCACATGCAATAATCCCCGCATGTCAAAATTACCGATATCATTTGGATCACGTCTTTCTTCGGAAAAAAAGGAAAGAATTTGGTCCCAGTCCATGCGTTGATGGGTTCGATATGTAGGATCCTGATCGTCTCCCTGGTGTGACGAACCAGCCTCAGGTTGAACGTCGTGTAAATACGAAGCAACAACTTCCAGATTTGGAAACGTAAAATTTCAGAACCAGGCAGGTCTTTACTATTATTTGAAAATAGGATTTGGAATATTCAGAAAATTGAATCGAACTCGCCAAAGGCTTATTTAATCGTAAAAATGAGTGTTTATGTTATGTATTCGTAAATTATTCAATGCACTCACTACAAAAAAACACGCAATGTGCAAATGGCGGCTATCTTCAGTGCACTGGCCTACTATTTATTGCAAAAAAAAAAAATTTCCGCTCAACAATATCAAAAATCAAAATCCCCCGCTATGGGTTCTTTTTTTTTTAAGTAGAACGGCAGTAATATTCATCAATTCACTCGTGACTCCCCGTTGTCACTCTCTTTCTATTTACTGGTACAGAATTTCCAACGAAAATGAGCTGGGAATGCACCGATTATGCATTTAACAGTTCAGAAACGCTTTCAAAAATCGATGACAACGAAAAAAAGCGTCTTCAAAATCACAGCCTACTATACCACCTAAGATATATCTTTTCTTGTGGACAAACTCTTTCAAAGACATCAGATCTCTAGCGCTAGACGTTTTTTAGTTTGGCGTTTTAGACCAAAGTGCGATTTTAAAATCAATCACGCATCTTCTCGTTTACGATCAAATCGTATTTCCTATACAAAAAGCAATGTATTTATACGTGGCTCCAACATTAGATCAGTCGGTAGAGGCGCAGCTACAAAGCAACATCATGTTGGAGGTGACTGTGTTCAATTCCCGATCTAGTCTAAGATTTCATCGAAAAGTAAAATTTCTCGACTCCCTGTATTTTCCTGCCACACAATCAACCTAGCTCAAAAATGGTATAACAAATACGGTTAGGATAAATACAAGAACAATGGTAAATGTTTTATCTATAAACAAAAAAGACCACAGCGTTTCAACAAATGGAGGGACTTTGAATTGATTCAAATCACAAAATATATAATAAGACAGATTTGACGCATAACCATATTTGGAAACTTCAAATCTGGGCATAATTATAGATAACTCCACCAGCGAAACATCTTAGTTACGATCGATTCCATCGTATTGAACAACCTCGCCGTCAAAAAGTCAATATTTGAAATACAACTCCAACTGCACGTGTTTTTTTTAGCAAATCACCGCCGTAGTAGAGAAAGGTAACTTCAATTGCCCGGCCAGACGCGGCCGCATCCCCATCAAAAGCTTCTTTCTCGTTTGTTGTTGCGGTGAGCGTTCCGTTCCCCTAGTGAGTAATAATTTATCATCATACAGTGACAGTTCGTTCCCTCGGTGGTCAGGGTGCCTTTGAGCAGAACTGAGTGGCTTCAACACAGCATTGCTCGACACAATACAGCACACTGTTCGCTCCATCTAACCCTCCCATGAGGGTAAACCAAGTGCCTCACTCCTTTCCATACCACTAACCCAAAACTATCCATTGTCTGTGGGACCAGCAGTGGCAGTATTAAGTATTTACCTTTATTGCACTAATTATTGCCTCCATCGCCATGCCTTGCGGTTTCGTGTCGGTCTATTCAAGAGGCGTTCGAACCGCTTGCGTGAAGTCTAAATGATTCGATAGATATGGCCTTGTTTTAGGAATCGCTACTCTCCGGCACTGCAGTAACTGTCAATCTTTAACGATGCTCCTATACTGCCTGTATTGCTTCTGATTTGTTTTATATTCGCCTCACATTGACCTAGTTTTTCATCGATTTTCTCTCGAAATCTTTTAATAATCTAATTAGTATTCTATCAGTGATCTCTAATTCTGCAGTTGATTCCTGTTAACTGAACACTAATTTCATTCTATTGATTACACTAAATAGAACGTTCACAGCACTTTTTAACACATGGCAAACATTTCAAGAAATCACGCACTTCGCGACGATGTAAAACTTCTGCAAACTAACATCGTGTTTTGGCACTAGACAAGGATTGTCACATCCACTCTCTGCGTAAGATTGTGCTCTTTCACCGCGCACGAAAAAAATCACATTCTCTCACGCTTCCCTTTTTTCCTTATTTCCTTTAGGATTGAAACCACCGTCGCCGTCGTCGTCGCCGTCGTATGACAGATTGTCACGCACGCGCTCTTCGAATCACTCTCAGCTCTTGAACTTCAACTTCCTACTAAACTATCGTTCCATCATGATACTCTGGTTGCCGCGTTCGTATGTGTGTAAAGTATGATAAATGAAATCACACGTTTCTGTCGCTATTAAAATTCTCGGCATGGAAACTGAAATCAAGGAAACGTTCTGCGTCGTACAACGGTTGAATCGCGACTGAAACTGCGTATGAACAAGCGTACGAATCTCGCTCCATTGCCTAAGAGTATAATACCGTCCGTCTGCCCGTCCCCCTATTCTGTTAACCCATTCATCGCTCATCATTCACCACATGCCGAGCCGGCAACGAACACAATGAAGTAACCGTTACTAGAGGTAATCAATGAACATTTTTCGAAAGCAGGGCTTTCCGATCTACACAAAAAAAATAATCAAAAATCTAACTTACTCTGATCAAAATTATAAAATTATCCTCCTGAAACTATTACCTTCCATTGTACGGTAAACGTGACATCCATATCACACCCGCACATTCGTAATACAAGCACATGGCCAGTACCGGGGGGCTTGACTATGGTTTACCCAATTGGAGATTAGTTGGCAGGAAACTAACAACAACAAAGCTTCAAGATGAGATGCAGGGAATATGAATTGGATAGGTAGCTAGCAGGGCAAATTATCACCGCGTGCCATTTATTTATTGAAACCACGATGGTGTTGGTAGACCGTATAATCGAAAAGCGACAAACCAATCTATTAAGAAGCTAGATGCTGGAGCAACGTGGACACAGACGGATTAGCATAGATGACGCTTTTGATTGTCCGGTTAGAATGGAGAATCTAAGTTATGTTTGATCGCCAGTTGAATCTAAACAGATGCCGTTATATTTTTCACAACAGTTCTTTTAAAAGCAATGGAACCGTTTAACTACAGGTCATGTTGTTTTTGTTAAACATACTTTTTTAATATTTGACAAAGACTCCGTCATGAAAAATTGTCAGCTTCCAGTTGATAACTCAATCGGTGCTAATTTGAAATCATAGATTTTTAAAACAATTGTTTGGAACTATTTGAAACTAACGTGTTTTCAAGGTTGAGTCGCTCAGCACAAAATCACATGTGCCGATTTTTTTTTAGTGTGCCTTTATACGTTACGATGAGAACTGGTGTTCCGATCGTGGTGCCAATAGGTGCCCATGTGTACCACGGTAACTTGACAGTTCAATCATTATGGTTAGGCTACGCCTGGCAACTAGGCGATTGTTTTGTTTAGCTTTGCCAAATTTTTGCAGGCGATTTAGGGCTCCGTCGTGGTTTCTGTTGCAGAAATCGCGTTTAAATACCCTTGTGTTGAGACAGCAAGTTTGGGTGACAAATGGAGCTTAAGAAGCTAATCGCTGGCAGTAAGTGCGAGAATTCCTATATGCTGTTGCACATTTATGATTGATTTATCCACTTTCCCTGCAATCCACGTACGCCTACGAAAACTATGAACGCGGCGCATCTTCGCTCTGATTAGTAGTCTCCAAAGATGTTCCTCTGTCTGCGTTGCAGAGGCTTGCGAACTAAACTTGCTATCGATGTGTCCGGATATGTTCGTCGTCGTTTCCTTTCACAGAAAACAATAATGAATTTTAGCAAGCGCGTAAAATTTCCCCTCGTTTAATTTCAAGCCAAAGGAGGCGTAAACAACGAAATTGTTTGCAATCTTTCATGTGCCATACAACAATGTTTGCATTCTTTCGTACAACAGGCTAGATTCAAGCGTTATCAGGCTAAAATTTACATGGAATCTAGCGTTCACTTTATGTAAATTAGATCACGCAGAAAATTCAATGTTTCATTTTATCTGTGTTATGAACATTTTGGCATTCGAGGGCTGCAAAATGGTGAGTAGACACCTGGGATGGAGCGTGCGTCCCCGCAACATTGGTTCCTACCTCCTGCTCCCAGGGTTGCGTACTTAGCTGGTAGTGCAGCCTTGGCACTGTTGTCCTTCTGACTTCAGCTAGATTGAGGAGGTGCGTGCCGAGCGTCTGTCCACCAAGGAGGTGCGGCTCAAACAGCGTCTGTCCTGGCATCCAGCGGTTGAGACAGAAACGCTGCAAGACGTCAACTACATTAGGTGGCAGCCGCACCAATGCGATGTAGGCAGCGTGACCCCGGTAAAGTAGCATGCTGAAATCTTACCCTACCACGAAAAATGGAAGTATTCTTTATACGGTATATAATTTCAGATCATCCATGGAATTCCCAAGTATTATATAATAATTTTGAATTGTTTTCTTCCCCTGTGGCTAGGATAATGCAAGTCCTTCTACAATTGCAGCAGGATCAGCAGACATGCAGACATTACAAATATAATTGTTATTATCATTTTATATTATAACATCCCTTCACAATATTTTTTATGCTGTTTTCAGCTTCACATTTGCATCGTTGTAAGTTTTGGCCCACCTGACTCACGTTATGTATTTGAAAAGATTGGATGGTTTTTACATTTTTTTTAGAGAGTGGACTATATACGACAAATTCTACAAAAAAAAATTCTGTGTGTGTGTGTGTGTGTGTGTGTGTCCAATCTAACACCCATCGGCCGGCAATGGTATTATGGAAGAAATCTGTTTACAATAATCATTCAAGTGACCATTGGAAGCAGCTTTAATCCGGGAGCTAGAAAGTGATAGCTCTACTGCAGATCCAGCAACCCATTTCAGAATGTCTGGAGAGTCACGCCCATTCCGAGGTTACTTTCACATACAATAAGCCCCGCATGTAAACATTACCGATATCATTTGGATAAGGGCACTGTAACACACTTCCAGATTTGGAAATTTTGAATTTCCAAACCAGGCACGTATTTAGTATTATTTGGAAATAAGATTATTGTTATATAGTTATAGTCAGATACATCTCACCCATGTCCGCCTCCTGAATCACACTATCTTGTTCATTCATAAAACAAAAATGTCGACGTTGATTCGTAATTAATTTTTTGCACTCGCGATTAAATATGCGCAAAAATTAACGTTGCGAAACCGCCCGCTAGATATGCAATCTGCATAACAAAATTCTGTACACCTCGTGGTGAATGCACCTAAAATTATGTGCAAGCTTTTCATCCGTCCATGCGCGTTGTTTTCGTTTGCTGCTTCTGACCAGCAAATGGCTGTTCTCTAAATTGCACTCGTCTTCTTTTTTTTTCACTCCACACACTGCCAATAATGCAAATCCCCGCAATGAGGCGACTCTATTTCGAGCTTCAAAACTGCTAATAATCATCGATTCACTCGCGACAAAGCGGAAAAACACTCTAAACTAATAAATTATACCCGAGTGTCACAATATTACCACTAATAACCAAAACTAAGCTGATGTCACTCTTCTTCCGGGTGCGGGGGCGAAGCACAAAAACAAAAAAAAACTGGGAAATACTACCGACACTCAAACATTTCGAAAGGGAATCGATTGTATTAACTACGGCTTACACAATGCACGCGGAGATTTTATGATTACACTGTTAGTTCAAGCTAAATTACGAGAAATTACGAATTACTGTTTGATTTTTTCGCGAAAACGACGCAGCAAAAGCAAAATACGTCAGTCACACGTCCGAGCTAACTAAAAAAGATCCACAAAAAAATAAAAAAAAATCTTCGTCAAACATAGTTAATTCAAAAACTTAAAAAAAAAAAAAATGGTTAATTCAAAAACTGACATTGTTCATGATCCTACATTTTCTATTTTACAGACATAACGAATCATGTATGGGCCCAGTAGGAAAAAAGAGTTATCGAAGGATTTCCTGTCATTCTTTTTTATTTTTGTTGTTGTTTTGTATTTAATGAGTTTCCGTTTTTGGGCAGTAATCATACTCATATGAAATTTATTTGCCTAAATTTTCTTTGCTATTTTGCTAGGATGCCATGTGATCAACTTTATTTCATCACGTGGGAAGTTTCGCTATTTTAGAGTTTCAATCATCTAACATCGCAGCGGAAGAGGCAAATAGCGGCATTTAATTATTATATGTACATTATGTAGTATTTCTTTGGCAAAGGGTTAATGCACCCTTCTTTTTGGGGAGATGCTCCTTGGACTTTGGAGGAAGGCTCCTTGGATGCGTTTGCCCGGCATAATGCAATCGGAGGTATTTATCTTCTGGTTGGCGCTTGCCGGGTGTTTTGACGGGTCTTCGGTTTCTTCAAGATGGTATAGTTTTGACAGGTTTTAAGTTTCTGAATTTAAGAGTCGTCAAAACGAAATTAAGACTCTTCAAAATGAAATTAAGACTCGTCAAAATGAAATTTAAACCCGTCAAAACTACCTCGAAGATTGCGGAGCGAGGCTCCGCTATACAATCTTGAAGAAACTAGAAGATAGATATCTCCGATTGCATTATGCCGGGCAAACGCATCTAGGGAGCATTTTTCCAAAGTTTGGGGAGCGTTTCCCCAGGGGGAAGGGTGCATTTACCCTGCTACCGTATTTCTTTACAACATCGTATAATTTCCTTCACATTTTTATACAACAAAATTGATTTAGGCGGTATCTGGCTTAAACACGAAACATACCTTCAATTTATGACATCTAGCATTCCTTATATGTCCAGTATATAACGCAGAAAATTACAGCTGTGGTAGGCTTTTGAAAATTACGGAATCTGTGGTAGGCTTTTGCACTTATTGAAGAATGTATTTTTCCTTTCCGGTTTGCAAATGGACTTTTTACTAATTCTGAGCTGATCTGATTCATGCAGCGCTGTGTGCCATTTGGCTAGTGTTTGATTTTACATTTCAATCTATTGTTCAATCTATTGTAATATTGTTTTATTGATTTTACTAAATAGATGATTTAAACATTACTTGTTTTTTTTGCTCATTTATCTTTAACTCCCTTCCACTTAAATCTTCCCATTCCTAACTCGGTAGCAATAACTATTAGGTCAGCAAAAATAAAAGTGGATTGCTATTATAAAATCAGCCTCAAGTAGCAAATAGTGACCATGGCAAAAGTAAATTAAAATGTTTAAATGTTAGTTTTGTAAAATTTCAATAGATTTAATAAACTTTTTCAGGATACTACAAATCAAAATATTGGTGAAATGCTGCTATAGCTGAATACGAACGAAAACGTGCTTAAGCGCGAACCACAGAACTCTACACTTTAACATTGTACAACATTTCTTGCATTTCAGGATCCACCGAATGAAGATCATATATTATAGATACGAATGCTTGTAGGATTTTTCATTCGCATAAATATATACACCATTATATAAATATTTCATGGGAATGGGAGGCACCCGATTGAAGCACTCTGGATGGGGAGAGTGGGAATGCCAACTCCCCATTGCTAACAGTTTGTGAATAGAGGGCGGGCTCTTCTCCCCGTCCATTGGGGCATCCTCATGTTAGCTAGCTTGCTCTTTTGACCAATTGTTCAGTCTTGTAGTTGGAAGGAGATTCTTTATATCCTTGTGGATACGTATAAGTGATGTTGCATATCGATCCACCCAACCCCTTTTTGGCCCTTCATACAATGGCATGATTAGGATAATCAGTGGTTATTAAAGCTTGATCAAGTCTAACAGAGGGGAGAGCCCATTGCTGTCGGACTTAGTTTCCGTGCTACAATGGGTGCTAGTACATAGGTATCATATCATACATGAACATTTTGGCATTCGAAAATGAAGATTGTTGCCATGCCTGGTCAGACTGTAAATGTGCCAGTCTCCTCTCTCGTCCATCGAAAACGACAATTTCGATCTTTGCCCATTCATTTAGCATGAGCATAACGCCTTCAACCGGAGTTTTCCACAGCCCCTAGAAAAAATATTGATTTGAATGTTTTTTTAGCTTTTTTACAAAAGGCATCAAAGGCTGAGCCGTTAATATCTCTGTTAACAGAAAGTGATTGTGAGATAAAGTTATGTATTAATCTTAAATTTACTTTATTGAAAGCAAAATGCAGCATAATCTTCTCGTACAATACACGTGAGTGCTGTTCAGCATCTTTGTCGATCAACTTTATGATGTTGGATGTGACGGTTGTGAAATTGATACCTTTTCTGCACATGATATTGGCAAGATCCACGAGGCACATCTTTTCTCCGCTTAGAAATCGGAATTTATCTGGGTGTCCGACGTAAACAACACCACAAACTTAAAACGTCAATTTTCCAGGGCTGCCAGGTAATATCTTCGGAAAGTACATCTGTCAAAAGTGTGCCACAAAAGTGCCACACATGTTCCATTATGGTGTAAGATTTTCGACTACGGCGTGCCTGGCACACTGTTCTAAGCGACTCACCCCTTGCGTGTTTTGCTTTTGCTGCATCGTTCTCGCGAAGAAAAAAATCAAACAATAGCTCGCTATTAAACCTAAATAATATGTGAAAATATAAAATTTCCGTGTGCTTTGCTTAAACGAAGTGAACGCAATCAATCTCAAAGTGTGATATGGTCGTGTTTGTTCAGATGGATTGTGCGTCGTTTTTTTTTTTTTTTGTTTCTTGTGTTTAGTCCTTCGCCCCACAACTGGAAAAGCTTTTCTGTATCAGAAAAGGAACATTGGTGAGGCCGGTTAAAATTATCGAAAATATGCTTAATAAAAGCCACTGTCAAAAATGATCATTTTTGATTCTGGAAGTGTCAAAATTCTTCACATATCCATTTGATATGTGAAAATTGTCAAGCGGGGCAAATTAAAAGAAACAACATTTAAAGAAACCTTGTTTGGCGCCAATCGGGGCAAAAGGGGCAACAAAAACAATCCAACCACTGTGCAGTTTAAAGCAGCATACTATTAATTGTCTATTAATTGTCAATACTAGAGATTCTATTAAATGATTAAAATAAAACCAATTGGAAACCTGATGAGATTTTTAATTTCAGGAATATCTCCATATTTAAGATATAGAATAAAATTTCTAGAAAAAACAAATTTGTGTAAATAAATTTTCCAGATTTTAACTGGTATCAGTATATCTTGTATATTAATAGCTAGTTCGAAAAAGAATGAATGGTGAGCTGTGCAACACTTAATGAAAAACCATTGATATGACTTAATCTGTTACATGAAATATCTATGAATGACGTAAAATTAAAAAAAAAATTTAGTACGCTTTCAAAAATATTCAAATGGCTAACAAACAAATATTCAAAAATAATGGACTTCATGTTTGAACGATCCCTTGAAACTCTTACGCAAATGATGATTGACCGCTCCCCTTAGGAAACGCTAATCGGCTCCCTCTTCCCCTTTGCCTTTTATATGAAGCAGTTAAAAATTTTGTACCAATTGTCACACCTAATACCTCTCTCTCCTTTCAGTGATGTAATCATGTACGACACACTTATATATTTGCACTGAATCCGTGTTCATTGCAAGCGTAAAATATAACAAACTTTACATTAACATTTTTTATCGCACACAATGTCGCATGTCATAACTGCATTTCGACCTTTTTAGAAGATAAGCTAGATTTTTTTTCGGTTTAACACGTGTGACAGTACCACCGGACCAAATTTTTGAGTTTCAGTGACAATGTACTAGAAGTGTCAAGTTGTTCCCGGGTTGAGCGGGGCTTATTGTATATGCAGACGATCTCAGAGTGTACGTGGATGAACAGGCATTCATGATGTGGGTCGTTGAATTTTCAATAGAGCTGTAACCTATCTCCGGGGCAAAAAAATGTTTGTACAGCTTACAGGAGTTTAATTGCACACACACACACACAAACACATACACACACACGCACACACACACACACACACACACACACACACACACACACACGTTTGGAAACATTACTAACATGTTTATGCTATAAATTTGTTAAAGGTTGGTCATGACAATGATTATAAAAACCGATAATTCTAACAGTCGTTTCATCTCTTGGCTTAACGGAATATGAGAGTAAGAACCAAACATTCAACGCCTCGTCTACTTTTGGGTATCTTGCTTTCTTGAAACGTTTACGAGATGCTAAATAAATAGAGGTACATTATTTACACAAGCCGATAGAAATTTGATCAAAAATTACATACCAATGTTTACAGGAATATCTGCTACATTTGCTACGATCGCTTCCTTTCGCTGTTTGATACCGTTAACGGTAGCCGAGGATTATTTTCGCGTCACACCATTAACTGACATTCCATCCTCCAATTCTTTAATAATTTTAAGTTTATCACTTAGAAGAACCACCGACCGTCTCTTCTTTGCGCCACAGAAATTTCCTTTCGGTTTCGGAGACATTTTAAGCCTTCCTGTTCCGCTTAAGTTCAAATTGTACACGCCCGTTTCATTTTACTCAATTTTTGATTACAATTGTATACTAAAGCTTGCTTCAGATAGAATTGGAACAAAAACAATTGCCTGTATTTCAGTTATTTAATATTGAATTCAAGATCTTTTTTCATACAAATGTAGCGTTTTATTCATACTTTTAAGAAAAAATACGGATAAAATTATTCGTCACGGTTTCGAAGGAATTCTCGAATTTTTCCTGTAACACGGCTCATTAGGCGGCGCACACCTTCTTCGTCCATCGTTTTAGCTATCTTATTCCACCAGGTCTTCATCTGATTGATGTCTTTGACAACCTTTCCCTTTGCCTTGAGTCTCTTCTTCATGATTGCCCAGTATTTCTCAATAGGGCGGAACTGGGGGCAGTTGGGTGGGTTAAGGTTTTTCGGAACAACCTGGACCCCTTTCTCTGCATACCATTCTTGAACGACTTTGCTGTAATGACAGCTTGCCAAATCTGGCCAAAACATTACGGGATGGTCGTGGGATCGAATGAACGGCAAAATTCGTTTTTGGAGACACTCTTTTTGGTATAGTTCCGACGTCATTGTCTTATTTGTAACGAAAACTTTCGTTTTTTTTGCCACAGCTGCAAATGCCCTGCCAAATCATGAATTTTCGTGCAAATTTGTCGGCAAAAACAAATTTAAATTTGGCTGAAACATCCCCCCGAGCCGTTGCCAAGTAAAATTTTTGACCTGGGATTTGCCCGAAGTCAGCCTTGACATAGGTTTCATCGTCCATCAGAAGACACCCGTCGAACTTGGTCAGCACCTGGTCGTATAGCTTCCGAGCACGGATTTTGGCCACACTATTCTGTTTTATGGTCCGATTTGGCTGTTTGCTAGCTCGATACGACTTGATTCCTTCCCGGAGTCGAGTTCTCCTCACGGTACTATGGGCAGCACCGAATTTTCTGGCCAAATCACGGTCCGACAGATTGGGATTTCTCTTAATCGTCTTCAAAATCTTACAACGCAGTTTCCGGTCGACAGTTCCACTTCGACGATTGGCTTGAGGCTTCCGAATCGTCGTCAATGTTTCCTTATACCGTTTAGCTAGCCTAGATGCAGACCACAATGGATTTTCCAAATAACTGTGCACATTTTTTTTTCCCTTCTTTCGGCTTCCATGTTGATTGTTTACAAAGTACAGTCGATTTGCGGAATGTCAAAAATACATACGTGAAGCTGACAAAATTCCCGACACGTGGGCGTCAAGAACTTCCAAATCTGTCCACCAGGAGCGCCACAATATGAGCAAAAGTTTGTTCGAATTCTAAATGAAGCAAGCCTTACCCTTGCGCTGAACTGGCCGGCTTTGACGTGCCGCAAGGGCTCAGTAGGGATCAAGACCCGAAGCTAAGAGTCAGTTCCATTGTGGTTATATCACATTTATTAGCAGAGCAGCACATCGAAATTTTAGGTTCATTATTCTTTATATGCTATACAATTTCAGATCATCCATGGATATCCCAAGTTTTGTAAAATAATTTAAAATCATTTTTTTTTCTGGTGGCCATGATACATTATCTAAGCTTTCAGGTTCATGGTGGATGTGCGGGTCCGTATACAATTGCAGCAGGACCACAATCTGCAGACACGTAAATACAAATGAAATTATTATCGTTTTATATTATAACATCCATTCACTACATTTTGTATGCTTTTTTATAAGTCATTTTCAGCTTCGCATTTATGCATCCTTGTCATCCTTGTGCTCATCTAACCTACTTTATGTATTTGAAAAGATAGGAAGTTTTTGAATGTTTTTTTTTTTTGAAAGGATCATATTCGAAAAATTGTACTAAAAACAGCACTTTCCTTCTTCATCAGAAATATATATTAATTCAAAACCTAACAGTTTACAATCATTCATTTCCTATTTCACAGACATGAGGAATCATTTATGAGTGTACAAGAGCTATAGAAAAATTCAATTTCCTAATTTTTTATTTTAGTTTTATTAAGATTCAGTTTTTAGATTCATACTCATCTGAAATTTATTTCGCCTTATTATTAGCTGTCTTCAGTTTTTCTAATATTATTATGATATTAATACACATCTAATTTTTATTTTCAGTAACATACCAGTAGATGTCATATATATCTTGTACCTACGCTTATTATGTTCTCTGACTATTATTGTGAAAACAAATACTAATCTTAGTAGATCTTATTTCAATAGAAACTGCAACAGTCTTTCGATGAGTGGATGGTCAGATTAGTTACGGATATATGTATTCTACTATAGTTTACTGGCTTGCTGGTATTATTATTTTATATTTTAACGTCAGTTTATTATTTTATGTTGTGATATTAAATGATGTGACATAATTGCATTTAAATTCATTTCATTAAAATCGCTATTTCCGATGAGACTCACTACATAAATTATTGCAAGGAAATGGAACAGCACATCGAAATTTTAGGTTTACTATTCTATTGCTATATAGTTTCAGATTATCCATGGATATTCCAAGTTTGATGAGATAATTTTAAATCAATTTTTTTTCTCGCAGCTACATTGTCTAAACTTTCAGGTCCACAAATGGAATTGTTATTTTCATTCTTATATTCATTCACTATATTATTTGTCATTATAATATTCATTCGCTATATTTATTGTACTTATAATACAAATTCACTATATTTTATACATTACTATATGACATTAAATATATATTGGGACGGGAGGGAGCATCAGGGTATCACTCAAGCTGGAATTGGACAATGGAGTGGTATGACAACCGGCGTCTAGGAGGGAACAAACAGTATCATTTTCTTTATCCTACCGATTCGATTGTGGTGCTGTGAATTCTACTCCAACAGTTTCAGTGAGAGTGACGCGCCCTTCTTAACAAGCCATCCCGTAGAAAGCTTAATGAGTATTGCGAATTGGGTTATTCGAGTTGTTGGATCGTATCGTTGGAAGGAGATTCTTATGTTCCCGCGGGTTTCGCGTAAGTGTATCTGCTTACGGGTCCGCCCCACCGTTTTTGGCCCTTCATACAGCGTAACTGTGAATGCAAACCGGTAACTCAATTTGATCTTGCTATTAAGTGGAGCTGCATACATGACAAGGTCTTAGAAGGGATGGTGGCTACCTTACATACATAAATATATCATGTTTGTGCTTGGGACCAATGGGGTTGCCAGCAGTGAGTCATTTTTAAATCGCTTGTTTCTAAAGGACTGTATCGTTAATTATGGGTACAGTGAGATACTGGTTTTTTTAACTTTTTTTCCGGAGTGTAAATTACAAAAATGATGTTTTTAGTTATACAATGATCAAATAACAGTAATATTTATTTAGTTATTCGTTGACTTCGTCAGGTCTCGCACTTTCTTCTTAATGTTCCTCATAAGGTTTTGTACAACTGTTCCATCGATGCTTCTGCTCACATTTACCCAATCCTACTTGAATTTGTTGACATCAGCGGCTGCTGTACCTTTCTTCCGAAGTTCTGCTTTCATCAAAGCCCTAAAAAATTTCAATACTCCTCAGTTGCGGACGATTTGAAGGATTCATCGCCTTCTCTACGAACTCGACTCCGTTGTCGTGATACCAGTCCATTACGGAACGCGCATAATGGCATGACGCCAAATCAGGCCAAAACAGTGTCTGACCATTGTGTTTCCGGTTGAAAGGTAGCACACGTTTTTGAAGACATTCCTTCCGGTAAATTTCGGCATGAATGTTCGCGAGTGCGAAAAAAGGCGAAGATTTCAGACCACATTGGCAAATTGCTTGCCAAACCAGTACTTTCTTTCCATTTTTTCACAAAAATTGACTTTTCTAATTTTGGCACATCAGTTCCTTGCTTCACAGTGTAAAATTGTGCCCCTGAAAGTGTTTTGCAGTCCAGCTTAACATACGTTTCATCATCCATAATAATGCACGTTTCCTTTTTGCTCAAAACATCATCGTAACACATATGTACGAGCTCGGGTTTTCACGGAAGTCGCTACGTTTGGGACATTTTTGCTTCTTGTAGGTCTTGAGCGAGCACGTGCCTTAGCGCGCTGAACCATTCCGATCGTTGTTCCACTTTTTTTTGCACAATCTCTTTTCGAAAACTCCTTTTTTTTCTTTCAAACTGCTCTGTATTATGCGTCCTGAATAGTTTCAGTATATTTGGAACCGCATGAACGCTAACTCCTTTCTGCTTCACCAATTTCCTCATCGACAAACCACTTTCTGTACAGTATTTGGTCACAATCGTTTTACGGTTTTCTTCTGTCAAACCTAAAAAATTATATTTCCACTTTCAAAAAAAATAAATTATCCACCCCCCGCCCCAAACACAACAACAATACAACAAAAACAATAATATTATCCTCAACACAGCAACAAAATGTTCCCCAAACCACAAACCAGCTTCACGGTCAACACAAATCATGGTGCGGTTTATATAATGTTTTGAAAACACTCAGTACAATATGTTAAATTTTCAAGCATGCATTGCTTGATACTTCAAGCATTCAAGCGAAACTGTGAATCGAAAATTAATTAAATGAAACATCTATAAATATTGATAATTGCTAGAGACTATTTTCGGATGGATGGTAAAAAAGAACGGAAAAAGATATTTTAAGAAACTAAATTACATTTTATTCCTTAAGAAATTAAAAACTTCACAAAAATACTTCTACTCCCTGCCGCACCGCCTTGCGGCAGTTAGCCGGAACATTGGCCATAGGTGAAAAAAGGAAACTTGTAGGCATATAATTCAGTTCCTTGGTCGCCTTCTTGATCAAATGATCCGTCGCCTCATCAAATTGGCACAGAACTTCTCTATTTGGCAACACCGAAATTCCCAACCACTCCATTTCGTCCAGCGCCCGCTAGATTCGGCAAAAACACCACGCCGTCATCCTTGTGGTACTTTTTAATGAAGGCGGCAACTTCTAAGAGGCGCTTCTTGCTGTAGATCTCGCCGTTCATTGCCAGCCTCGACAAAAAAAGAGGGGACTTGACATCCCCTTTTCATTGATTGTGAGCCGAAGCAACACCTTCTTTGGGAACTTCGTGTGTGCTATGCAATTCACATCGCTGCTTTTTTTTTTTTTTTTTTTTTTTTGTCGGGGAGGTGAAGAAGCCTTTGATTTGCCAGTCGTTGCCGACCAACGTGAGGTACGTCTCGTCATCCATAACGACCACCACGTTCCGCTTCGCCGTTAACATCTCTTTAACCAGAATCTCCAGGCGTTGTTTCTGGGTTTCCAAGTGGTTCTCCGACACGGCCGGCTTGGATATCCATTTTGGCCAAATACTTCTTGACCGTTTGGCCGGTCGCACCGACCTCTAGGCCCAACGCACAGAAATAAGTGACCACCTTGCCTTCCGTCTTCCGTTTGAGCTTCTGTTGAATCCTCCGGTCGCTTAAAACGGTCGGACGGCCGGAACCAGGCTTCCGCTCGATGGACTCTCCCGATCTCCAGAAGTGCCAGAATTTTGAAGATGTTTCTGCCTGACTTTGTATGGCCGGGTGGAGCAGGCGGTACGAACAAACCATAGATCGAAGTTATTTCACTGTTCTCGCCATAGCGCTATAGCGTAAACAAACTGATGGAGCTGTCAAATTTTCACAGTACATAGGAAACTAGTATATATTGACTACTGACCGCTTAACTGACCATCAAGTGGCGGGTAATCGCATGAAAAATGGAACAGTTAGTCGCTTTTTTTAATGCACGCTTTATTGCTACTTATGTTATACCCGACAATACTCTGCAGCGCGAGATTCGGAGCATTTTGGGCCTTTTGGTCAAGCAGTTAGCGCCGTCACCGTTCAGGCGATTGCCATGAAGTGAGGGTTCGATTCCCACTCCAGGCTGTGGAACTTTTCGGAAAACGAAAATGTCCATTCTGGTTCACTGGGTGTTAAGTTAAACTGTCGATTGTAATTCGCTCTATGGTCAATGTTCAGTCTGTACAACCTCGAGTTGAAGAACGGTGTAAATGCCTTTTTTTTAGCCTTATCTGTCAAAGAATAAGCTTTTTCTTGTGGAATTTAACGGAATTTGCTCACGGTTACTAGTGGTAGTTGAAAAAGTGTTTCAGTTTTTAATTTGTGATCATGACTAAATATTTAGACCTGTTCAGCGAGTCGAAACGAGTCGCTCTCACTGGACGAGTCGGCAATTATCGAATCAACTGAATAAACTCATTCAACTCGCATTATATACCGAATCACTTAATTAATTTGTAACTTTTTCATTTACCGTGTTTTTTTTCGCTGAAAAACAATTTGAAACAAATTTGAAGCTGAGGAAATTTACAATTTTTTTTCACTTACAAGCCGCTTGAACACAATAACCGAAAAGTTAGCTTTCCCCATAGTAATGTCCATGTTAACTTCAAATAGTTTGTGCGATGTCAGTTTTCAATCAAATTAGTTCAACTTTCAGAAGGGTGATCAGAATGCACTGTGCCGTCGTTTAAAATTAGCATCAGTCTAATATTCTTCACCAGCAATAACAATTCAAACTGGGTCATACCGGTTTACTACTCATGTGTTCCGAAACTCTTCAGTCAGTCTTCTTCTTCAACGCAACCTTATCATAATTCTGATAAGCAGTAGATAAAATTTATTTTGATCTGCTTTATTTTGCTTGCCGTGACTCAACATACGCATATTTATATTTAAGAAGTCAGGTAGGCAGGTTAGGTATGCGGTTAAGTACAAATAAATCAAGGACAGTCGGACAGGTGGCGGTTAGTCAACTTGAGCAACTGCTGATTGGGATTACGTTCGGTTAATCTCGGTACATTCAACACCTGGTTATCGAGTAGCTAAATCAAAGTCGGGGACTAAACAAATTATAAGGCTTACTTCTTTCGTATTTTTACGTTTTATTTTTCAATGAATGATGATAAGCAAATGTATTCAACCAAAACAAAGCCAACCAATGATGAGCATTGACGCTTATTCTCGAATTTTCATTCCACCACCTAACGGAACATTCCAAATCTAGTTGGTCTTTTTATCATCATAAACAGTAAACCGTGGTCGGCTCGTTCGCAGCCA
Organism: Aedes koreicus; assembly: GCA_024533555.2. Lineage (NCBI taxonomy): Eukaryota > Metazoa > Arthropoda > Insecta > Diptera > Culicidae > Aedes > Aedes koreicus. Next base: position 22,870 of record JAHHFK020001687.1, on the reverse strand, counting down.
CTTCTGATCGACCAAGTTGGCATCCATTTCAGCCGAAAGCCTGTCGTATTCCGCCAGCATGGCATCTCTTGTTCTGTTTAATCAGATCGTCTATGTTGTCCTTCGTCAGGCCTTTGGTCGGTATCGGTTCCAGGACGTTCATAAGCACATGCCCCGGCTTGAAGATGTGCTTTTTGGCATCGATAAAGTACATGTGTGAGAAGACCACCGGAATAATCGGAACGCCCGCTTGGATGGCCGTGTGGAAGCCACCCTTTTTGAAGGGAAGCATTCCCCGCTCGGGATATCGGGTTCCTTCCGGGTAGAGATACATCTTGAAGCCTTTCTCCACCATTTTACGCTTGCAAGCCTCCAGTGTTTTCATTGCCGATGGACGGTTTTGACGGTTGATGAAGGTGATACCGGCCAGCCAAGCTGCGGGGCCAAACGGAAGGATGAAAAGCATTTCCTTCTTGGCGATTGAGATCACGTCCCCCATGATGCTCCATAGTATTTCGAGACCTGTTGGGAATTGATAATAGCAAGTTAGTTTGTTTTGTATTCTATCTTCGGTGGAGCTTGAAATGGTAACATAACTGCCAAACCAGGAAGATTTGAACTAGCACTACACTTGTCCAATTTAAAAAAAATTTAAAAAAAATCAAACTATCACTTTCAAACGAGAGCAAACTCCTCTACAAAATCTATCTCTTGACAGATATGCCTATTTCGACCGTGAATTACAGACTTCTACAAGTGTAGAGTGCTCGACTTGACACTGAAGGCTTCTGAAGTCGCAGACAAAATAGGCCAATCTGTCAAACAATAACCATTCTATGGTGGAATTTGAAGGAATTAGCTTGCATTCACATGTGATAGTTTGGAAGTGATATTTTGAGCTAGGACTACGTCTTTGTTTTCAATACAGGGGAAAATGCCGCCGCTATTCGTGAAGGGATTTCCAGAAGGCCTGCGGTGCAAAATTCAACTCTGCTCGCAGGGTTACAAGATGATGGTCAAGGAAATCTTGAAACAGATGAATACTGCATCAACAGAAGATGATGCAGTATTTCACGCACGACATCGAAGCGAACAAACCATTCAAGGTGGTTTTGCGTGGCCAATGGTTCAAACCGGTTCAAATCAACAAAATGTATCGGCACGACATCTCTCGAAGCTATCGGGATCAGCTGTACCAGGTCCACTTCGAGAAGAACTCGACGTGCTTGAAAGATTTGCAAAACATCCGAGCCTTGTTCCATATCGTCACCAAGTGGGACTGCTACCAACCGATCCACCGCAATGTCACTCAGTGCCAGAACTGCCTGATGTTTGGCCATGGAACCAAAAATTGACACATGGTGAAGCGCTGCGTCGATTGCGGCAAACACCACGAACCCGATGCAAACACCACGAACCTGTGCCCATAGCGGACCGAATTAATTGAAATTCGAAGAAAATCGTCACTCAACAATCAACCCAGCCGTCGACGACGATTTGGTCCACCTCCGGTCCTCACGACAGAGAACTTTTCCGCTCTCCCAACACAGCCAAGTGCCCCCAAACCGATCGGTCCCCTGTCGGCCTTCTGTTCGCAGCTGCAGCAACCCAGCCATCCCAAAGCTCTCTTCCAGGACCGTCATACTCTGGTGCAGCTTCCGGCGCGATCGATGATTCGATACTATCAACGGAGGAAGTCGTTGCAATCATGACACAGGCAATCATCAACAAGCGGTCCTGCAGAACCCATTCGGAACAAATTCAAGCCATGATTGCGTTTCTCAATGGACCGTGACATCGTCAAAGTAGCCAACTGGAACGCTTGCTCGCTGAAGAGCAAAAATATCGAGTTCATTAACTTTCTCAACGAACGAGCCATTCACATCTCAATCATCACCGAGACGCATCTCAAGCCTGAGATCAATGTGTTCCTCACAGATTTCCGACTGATCAGACTTGATCGAACCAATTTCGCCGGATGGGGAGTCGCCATCACCCTGCGCACCAACATCAACTGCCAGATGCTTCCAAGCTTTCAGCTCAAATTAATCGAAGCCATCGGAGTCAAGGTCGAATCCACTGTCGGCCCTATCACTATCATCGCGGCCTATTGTCCCAAACAAGCAAGCGCAAACAACGGAACAGATACGACTTTGCGAAACGACATCATCAAGCTTACTCGGAGGCATGGGCAGTTCATCATCGCCGGCGACCTGAATGCAACACATGAAACCTGACGAAACAAGAATGGCTCCATCCTACAGGAGGACCTGGAAGAGAACCGTTATGCCATCCTGGGCCCGAATACTCCCACCCGGTTGAGCAGATCCACTCAACGATCGACATCTTCCTCACCAACATGGGGAATAACAGCCGATCGTATACCAAGAACTCAGCTCAGACCACTATCCAGTGGTGGCTGAAGTTGGGTCCTGCGTAAACCGGCATTCGGTAACCAGGCACAATTACCAATTCACCAACTGGGTCCAGTTCAGTCATCAGGTCGGCAACACCGTCGATTACGATATGCGCCCCGAATCAACCGACGACATCGATCGGCAAATGCAGTCGATCGAGCAGGCCCGGGAGCACCACATTCCAGAAGTAACACAGGTGAGCAACTCCTTAACTATGATAGTCTCACTAAAAACTTGATCCGTCTACACAACACCACTCGTAGACAGTATCAACGTACTGGTCTGCCTGCTTTGAAAGCAGACTGCAATTGCTTGAATAAAATAATCGAGGCCAGAATGGTGGATCTCAGAAACAATAATGTTGCCAACAAAATTCACGCCCATCCAGATTGTGCAAAACTGTTCTGGAAATTAACAAAAATTTAAAAAACCAAGCCTAGGCCCACCGTTGTTCCACCGTTGATCCCACTAGACAACAATGACTCTAAGGATCGTTTGATTACTCGCGCTGAGAAGGCTGCTGAGATAGGTCGACACATTGTCAGCTCTCACAATTTGGTCAGAACATCATCAGTCCTCACGATGCTGCCGTTAACGAGCATGCAAATAACATCCATCTATGTCCCAATGACTTTTCAGAGGATGTGGAAGTCACAGCTGACGAACTATCGACCTATATCAAAATGTCGAAGAACAAGAAGGCCCCAGGTTTCGACAAAATCCTGAATTTGAAACTCAAGCACTTGAGTTTCCAATTCTATGAGCATCTAGAATTCATTTTTGATAAATGCCTTCGACTTACCTACTTCCCCTCGTGTTGGAAGTCAGCTAAAGTCATACCCATCCAGAAACCTGGGAAAGATCCTTCCTGCTCCAAGAGCTATCGACCCACCAGCCTTCTCTCGGGAGTATCCAAACTTTTTGAGAAAGCAACCTACCGTCGGCTCCTTGCATCTGCCGACGAACTCAACATCCTGCTTGATGTACAGTTTGGTTTTCGACGCGGTCGATCAACAGTACATCAACTGAACCGAGTCAATAACATCCTCAGGCGAAACAAGGCTGTTTCGAAAACATCTTCCATAGCCCTTCTTAACGTAGAAAAGGCGTTTGACAACGTCTGGCATGATGGCCTGGTGTACAAACTGCATCGGTACAATCTTCCAGTCTTTCTGGTAAAGATGGTGAAGAACTACCTTCAGGCTTGCTGATATTCGCATCATTTTCCCCTTATTCATTCATCGTGTGCGAAGATCTTCGAAGCATCGATATACAACCAATCCTCTCTAATGAAGAGCATACCAACGTAAAAGCAAACTGCGATGAGTAGCCCGGCTGAGAAGAATATGAGTGGCAATGCAAAACGTGAATCTTCATTCTTCGTGCTCTTCGGCTCTGACTCGTTCACATCGTGACTAGCAGAGTAGTTTGATTGACCCGAGTGTTCGTCGGTCTTGTCGCTCTTCTTCACATACGTTGATCTTCATGAAGAATCTACCTTCCAAACAGAACATTCTGTGTTTCGCTGCAGGGTGAAGTTTCCGATGCGCAGAAGGTTTCTGCCGGTGTTCCGCAGGGAAGCTTATTAGGTCCACTTCTTTTTAATCTGTTCACCTCGGACATACCCCACTCCCTGAAAATTGATCTCTGTCGCTGTTTCCCGATGATACCGCAGCCGTCCACAATGGTAGAGTAGTAAGAGCGATCGCATCGAAACTGCAGCGAAGCCTGAATGTTCTGTTGAAGTATCTCAGAGATTGGAAGATCTGCATCAATGCAGCAAAGACCCAGGTCATCATTTTCCCTCACTCAACAACATCTCCCAGACTTGTTCCGGCTGAGGATGTTAAAATTTGTCTAAACGGTACAACGGTGAAGTGGGCCAATTCAGCTATCTATCTTGGCGTGACACTAGATAGCAAGATGAATTACAGGGAACAGGTTGATAAGAAGTTCTGTTTGAAGCTAATATACCCCTTGCTAAACAGAAAGTCTACATTGTCCCTGAAGAACGAGCTTGCTATCTACAAACAGATTATACTTCCGGTTATTGAGTACGGCATGCCAATCTGCACAGTAAATAAATTTGAAACTTAATGACAACGTAATTTGTAAAGTGCTATATTAAATATTAACCTAATTCCTAATCTACTCCAATTTTCCATTTACTTAAACGTAAAAAAAGTTCTCATTACCTAACCATTATTTAGCCAGAAAGATCCATTCTTAATGATTTAATTTTTTTGCTGCACCTCAAGTTTAATTCACACGACGTATAATTTTATGCTAAAAATTGAATTTTCAATTTCAGATGCTTTAGTTTTACAAGCTTTTAACGTAAAACGAAATCACCGTGCAGCGCTTGTCATTTCCTGAAGGTATCGTGGCCACCATTATTATCGGTGAGTTTAGGTCGAGGCAAATTTTAAGAAACAAAGGGAAAATGTGTACTATTTGTAACTTTTCGGTGGAGAGCATTGCGAGGCTCTTGAGACACGTTCGTGTCCATCGAAATGTGAAGTTCTTCAAGTGCCCGGTTGAAAATTGTAGAGCAGTGTTAATATTGTAGAGAATAATAAATCTTATATAATATGTTAAACATGTTTTTTAAGTCTAATGTTTAATCGACTAAGTTTTTTATTTTTCATTTACATATACCCGATTTAACAATAAAATCAAATCCAAGTTAAACAAAACTGCTTATTTTTTATTTATTTATTGACTTCTGAAAGTAACAGCCCAAAACAGATTTTGCAACATAACCTCAATTTGGCCGTAAAGATGCGCAAAAATTACATACATTTCAATTTTACTGCTCGGATAAACAACATGTGATTTAATTTTACAAAACGTTTAAAATTACATTCTGATGAAATGAAAAGAGCGTAAATTTCAAACTACATATAGAAATGCGTTATCAGTCATGTAGTCCATTTGTTACATCTTATGAAACAGAAAGTTACAGGCTTTATTCGAACTGTATGGGAGAATTGCGCAAAAACACACCACCTGAAGCTACAGCAGGTTCAAAACAGGTTCAGTTTCTCAGGATAATCCAGAACACACCTCCGCGGACAAGAAAGACTGAGATCCATCGCCTTGCCGACATAAAATCACTCGAAGATCGTTTTAGTGAGACTGTCAAGGTACAGGACACGTTGCCACTTATCAGACCAAGTCATCCAGGACATGGTACCCCTCCCCTAGTTTTTTTTTCAAATTGTAGTTATTGTAGTTAGGTAGGTTATCAAATTATATAAATTTAAACAAACTAATCCCCATCAGGGATGATATGTAAATTAGAATATTAAATTAACAAAACTCACCACAAAACAAATATAACGAAAAACAAAGATGAAGAGCCCCTCTGGATAAACAATTAAACTGAAAAAATTAAATGTAAAATTAAAACAAGAAGAGGGGGCGACCCCGGCGTAGAGGTTAACATCCATACCTCTCACGCCAAAGTCACGAGTTCGAATCTCACCCCCGGACAAGTTACGAAAATACCCAAAAGGTATTTAAGTGACAACGGCAGGAGATGAACCAGCCCAAGGCTGAAAATCTCGATAATCAAGGAACAAAAGAAACAAGGAGACAAATAAAGACACATTTTAGTAGTAATAGTTTTGATTTAATCTTAAGGCAGTCGTGGAGCTGTGCAGAATAAGATCTGCTGTAGGAACGCAGTTGGCGGCAGCAAGCATCCTGGAGCTTACCAGTGGGCGAGCAGTCGTTGCCCAGAGAGGCGTTTTTGCAGTTGGCTGTTGGTGCCGATGCTCCCTTTAACCTCGCTGCGAGAAACATGGCTGCGGAAGCCTACGAGTTGGTGGAAAAAAGCCGCCCGTGACAACGAGACTAGAATTATCCCACGTCACCTGCAGATGGCCACACGCAACGACGAGGAGCTGGACGACCAAATCAGTTTGCCAAGTTTGTCTACAGTTTGTTTGGTTGAATTTTTCTCTTGGACTGTTTGAAATTACCGCACCCCGGCTGAATATGGCATTGCTTTAAACGCCTCGTCCCGGAGTAAATGGCACAGCGAGTTGAACAACTAACGAACCAACAGGTCCATAACTATCTTCTATGCGTTAAAGATAGTGACCCTCTCAAACATCGTAGAAAATACAACCGGGACCATATCATCATTAACACGTACAGTGACGGACAATACATAAGACCAAAGCCCGATTTTCATACAAAATGGTCATGTTTGGAGGCTTGTCTTTCACTTTCCCGTGAAGTAATTGAACTGAAATTTTGGCAATAGCCTAGAAATAACCTGAATTTTTACCACTTCAGAAACTACAGACACCACCTACGACAAAACAGTACGACCTCCTTTTGATATCCATAGTTTAGGCCATGTTGATGAGTGTGAATTACAATCTATAGTATACTGATATTTGATATGTACCTTGAATTGATAATTCGTATTTGAGTCTTGGTGTGGTGTTCCCCCCCGGCCTTTTTCTGAGGGCGGAAAATGGGGTTGGGGGTGGTGTTCGGTGGTGTTTGAGCCACTTTGCAGAACAATACGGTTCTTAATAATATTAAAATGACCCGTGCATCAATAATCAAAATTCAGATCCTCAAATTCGAGCATCCTTTGTGGAAATCAAAAATTGGTCTGATTGTTTTGTCGTATGCGGTGTCTGTAACTTTTAAAGTGGTGAATGAAAAATGATAGATTTAATGCAGATGAGAATTTAGGCTACTTCTGGACCACAGCCGAAATTTCAGCTCAATTGGTTCTCGAGAAAATGAAAGGCAAGTCCCCTAACATGACCATTTTGTATGAAAATCGGGCTTTGGTCTTATTGTATTGTCCGTCACTGTACTGCCGTGAAACGCATATCAGTCCCATATGACTTTTCGGTGATTTTGAGTTATTACTATTAATAGGTCTCATTATCATTGTTCTTTACGTTTTCATGAAAAACTTTTTGTAGTTTGTTCTGACAAAACATGAAAACAACATTGGGCCAGTTTGTCCCACCTTAATAATAATCGCATATCAGTTCCACCATACGAAACAAGCCTTAATAACGCTCTTTACTTCAATTATCTACTCGGGATATCATCCAAACCATATGCATTTTTGCATTTGGGTTATCAAAGATTCATCACTAGCTACTGTCCGGAAAGGTAAAATGTATTCTGTAAAACGATACCGACTTCGTCTTTCAACAGTTACTCGGTTAACTCTCACGCATATGAAGCATGTCTGATCGGTCGCGTCCGGGTCCCAAAAGGATTTATTATTGTCGATGCTGTCATTGGAAACCAGTGAGGCACACTCCTTACTACGTCCACAATCCTCCATAATTAAGTTGTTGCAAAACGCCGTTTTCTTGCGGTATCCAACTTTCGGAACCCGGGAAGATCTTTATCGGAACTATCATCGAAGGGGAAAAAACCTTGATCATGTGTAACGATGACATATTGGAGAGAATTTGGATCAAAGTTTACGCAAACTAAAAATAACATACTTCGAACAAAACAAGCAACTTTGACAGCTAAGCAAGAGGAAAACAAATCATTAAGTTGGAATTACATTTGGCTACATATAAAGCTCCACTCATAATAGCGGAAGCGGAACGGCAGAGACACGTCCTTAGTTGGACTTTTCACCGGCCCTCTACTTGGTGTTTTGGATGTACTTCCCAGTTATTAATTGAAAGGATGTCAAACATATGGCAGCGGCAAAGGCAACTATACCAAATCGCGTATGATTAAAGCATCACTGAGCAATAGCAAGCAGCAACTCTTATGCTGCTATTTAAAATGCTAAAATTGCCATAAAGTTGTATCAATCTAGGTAATTCTACCTAAAGAAGACTGGGACTGATATGCGATTATTTTACAATCAGACATGCAAAACAATCGCATATCAGTCCCACTGCTGTTTTTTCGCCCGTCATGTCATGTAATATATAATTTTGAGTTTTTATGGACTTGTAAATTGAAGAGCAGACGCAAATTTCTGTCTAACGGGCTGCTTCTTTTTTATATGTGCATCCAAGGAGACTTAAATTTACACGATTTTTTCTAGTAGTGTATTAAAAGCACGGTTCGAACGAAAACATTACGAAATGCATTACGAAAAAATAACCGAGAGTGAGCAGTATGGTTTACTCAAGCAATTTACTCAGAAAATAAAAATCTTAAAGCATGAACGCATAATCGTAGAGCGCATGAAAATACAAATGCATTAGATTGCATATTTAGTAGTATTACATCAATGTACTTTAATCCGTCTATTTTGTATACACTCGCTGTTCGAGCAACACTACAAATTACACCGTATTTTCAACATGGTTGATGTGCCTCTACTTTGATGCGATATTCATTTTTATTTTTTGCTGTGTACGATAAAAAAAATCAAAAGAATAACAACAACCATAATGAATTTCCAAATTGTTCAGCTGCAATCGACTGAATGTTATCGAATGCACTCTCGTAGCGAACAAAAGTAAGATAAGCCTACAAAATCACTGTCTTATCGAACTTATATATACCAAATATCAATTGCGTAACAATGGCGTCACACGCGCTGCCTCGATTAAGTCCTTCCAGTTAAAATATTGCCTGATGTTTTATCACCAAATCGGTTTTAGATAAATGGCGCTTGAGCCAACGCCTTCAACTACTCTTTGGTGTGAATCCCGCTTATGAAACCCCAAAATTAACTCACCCAAAATATCCATTGACGACTGGTGGTTCGCCATCACGACCGCTCCTTTGGCTTCCTTCAGAATTCGAGCATTTCGCAGCTCCCAGGTGATGGGCAGCATAGTCGAGGCACGTGACGCCACCGCCGAGATGAATCTAAAAATAATTAAATAACCAATGACCGTTTGTTTATGAAGAAGATATCAAAAATGAGTTTTAACTCACCCGGCGTTGGCGGGATTCCTCGGCCTCAGAAGCGAAATCGGTGCAAACAGGGTTGCGAATGCTTGGGTTGCATAGTAGATCATAGCATACTTGGCGTAGTATTTAAATTTGTTGCCATCGCTTCCAACTTTCGAAACTAGAACCAACAGAAACCATATCCCCAGTCCGATGACCCATGCGTAGAAGTAGTACTTGACGAAAAGTCCTGAAAGAATCAAATACCAACAGTTAGTTCGATCTTCATACACGTATTCCAAGCTAAACGAAACCCACCGACGTAGAGGCAAAGTGAGCAATCCGTCATGATTACCGACAGGTCAATCCGGCGATCAAAGTTCAATTTTTCGAATCTGTCGTACAAAACACTGGGACAACCAACCACTCGACTCGTACCACCGGGCGATACTAGTCCCCGAATGTCCAATCTAAACAGAGCCAAATGAAAACAACCCCGAGAGTATCGTTCATTCCCTAATAATCACAATAAACGGGTAATCAGTTCATTCCGCAAATTTGATAACCGCGCACACGTTTGTCGTTTGGTTTGTTACAGGCTCAATGTTGCTCGATGATGATATCAACGATGGTCTCTCCTGACGAGAATCGAAAAAAACGCGATTGGCTAGAATCGATTATTCTCCCGGCGAATTGTAACGGACATCGACACGTGGTTTTATGAACACAAAAATCGCGGAATCCGCTGACGAAGCAACAATTCGAAGGTTTATTTGTTGGGTCTAAAGCACGGAAAAAAAATCCTTACCCGTATCCGGAGACGGCAGTCACTAATTTGAGAACAAGCAAAAATGCACCGTGAAGTGAATCGGGTAGTCGGCAACTAGTTCACGTTTTTATATAGATTTATTTGTTTGTTCTTTGTTTCGAATTTTGTGAATTGATTCCTACTGCTTGCACATGCAATCGAAATGCGACGTTGATCGTGGTCGAACGATGTGACGGAACTTGGGACACCATGAGGATGTTTGTCAACACGACTCACTGTGTCTTGAAAGTGCCAAAGCCAGTGACTTTTCATCGATCTTACGCTGGACAAATTCTAGCCACCAGTGCGACCGATGAAACCCTGAACCTGTGGGTAAAAAAACGCTTTCAAGTGTTTGAAAACCCTTTTCTCGTTAAGTTACGACCTCCTTCCTTCAGTCCAGGCGATACTGTGGTGCTGACAGGAGAATCACTTCCCAAAGCACAGACAGATCAAAATGTGTACATTTTCGACATGGCAGCGGGGAGGGCATAATTCGTGGCCTGTACCACGAAAAACTCAGCATGAGAGGGGCCAAACTTGGTGTCATAGAAAGAAGATGTACGCGGAATTGAACGGCACGACGAAGATTATAACACCCCAAGGTCTTGCCGATGCTCCGACTGGAGAACTCCCGATCACGTAGGAACGAACTCCAAAAACCTCGTCTCGATGCAGTCATATTTAGACGACTGAAAGAACCTATCGCTATTTGGCCAAGGAGCCAAGCCTTCTTGTCGAGGTTTTCGTAGTACAGCTTAACAGATTACTCCGCCGCGCAGTGTCGATTGTGGTACGCAGTTACTGAAAGCAATCCTTGACGGTGCAGCGGTGAATATTTTATACGCAAGGATTAGGCGATTGACCAGCGATCGTTTTTGAAGAGTATGGCTATCTGAACATGTACGTTAAAATAACAACTTCGCTTTTACGTCTTGTATCCGTGAGTAAACACAAACTAACACAATTTAATTGAATAAATTCACATCTTGCATCTTCAAAGAAGCTATCTTTTGTTTTGTTATATTTGTGTTGTCTAAGTATTGCATAGGTTAAAACTAATGTGATGTAATTTATTTATCACCTGATCCTGTTTCCTAGGTAAAATGGTTTCAACGGCCAAAACGTCTCAAACAGCCAAGGCAGCGAGCGATCATCATCTATCTATCGGATCCACTACTGGAGCCTATTGGGAGTCGCAGACGCGCGATACCGCGCCAAATTCTCGCATAAGAGAGAGAAAACAGTAAACGGCGAGTGCTAAGCGCCACGAGATCACAGAGTCAAGAAGGTAAGAGCATCAATGGCCGAGTTAAGCTCCGAATAAAGCACAAGTAAAACATATATTCGTCGCATTTTATTCTCTCCACGGTGACGTCCGAAGGTATCCCGGTCGTCCCGCCCCGGTTATCACGTTAGCCGGGGTGCCTAACAGGTTGGGTTGACGGAAGAAGAGCCAAAAAACAGGGGGTTGTGTTACCACGCCACGTAGACTCTTAACCGTGATTAGTTCGTAGTCTAGCGGAACATTCACAGAAAATAATGGCCACGAATTCTAGCAGACGCGTAAATTTCATGTGTTCAATTGAAAGCCAAAACAAGCGTAAAAAAAAGAAATTGTTTGCAATCTTTCTATACAGCAGACCTGATTTCGAGTGATATCAAGTTTACATTTAAATCAAATATTCCATGAATTCGTGTCAAATCTAACATTCTTTTTATACGCATTAGATAATGCAGCAAATTAGATGTTTATTTCAAACTATGTTGCAACTGTTCTAATCTGACGTTGGGTTAGCATAAGTGAGTAAGTATGTTAGTCTCCTTCTTATTCTTTCTTGCTGTTTTCAAAGCTTATTGCTTTCGCAATTAGTTTATTACTTGGACTCTCAACTTAGTATTTCAGGTACCATTTTTTGCATTGGTATGATTGTGTAGCAAGTACAAACATTCCCTATATTTCCGTGGAGTCCGAGAAATTTTCCTTATCGAAAAATTCCTAGACCAGACCGGGAATCGAACCCAGCCCCTCCAGCATGGTGTTGTTTTGTAGCCGCGCCTTGACCGACTGAGCTAAGGGAGGACCCTGTATGTTAGTATGCACTATGAAAATTAGGAAATTCGAGTATACTCTCTTCTCAGAAAGGTTTAAATGATGATACGGCCTCAAGTTGAAGGCCCTTCTCCAGCATCTCAACCAGTAGTTGGCAACGTTTATAGTTTGCCTGATAATCACGAGTTCACTCGGCATCGGTACATGATCGGAAGATATTCCATATGTTCGAATTTACGGCGCTTCCGATATTTGCGCATACGTTTGAAATCAAAACGATTAGGCATCGGACTTATTCTCACTTTCACAGTTTCTCAAAATTTATTTATACTTAGAATTCTCGGGTACTTTTTCAAACAGACGTATGTCATTTTGTAAACAAAGAGGTGAAGTAAGATTCAAACGTAAATTTCTCGAAACCCTTAGCACTTTCATGCAAACTTGGGCCACCAACACAAGGAATAACATTGCTTTACATGATTGTGATGCTACTTTATGTGAGGGTACATTTTGATTTAGTCTTACGACAGTCGTGAAGCTGTGCAGAGTAGGATCTGCAGTAGGATCATAGTTGGCAGCGGCTGGCGAGCAGTCGTTGCCCGGAGAGGCGTAGGTGCGATTGGCTGTTGTTGCCGATGCTCCCGTCAACCTCGCTGCGAGAGACATGGCTGCTGAAGCCTACGAGTTGGCGGGAAAAAGCCGCCCGTGACAACGAGACAAGAATCAATCATCCCACGTCACCTGCAGATGGCCACCCGCAATGAAGAGGAGATGAACCAAGAAAGAAAGTCCAAGTTCAATCGCGAACTGTTTCTCCCCCGTCAACTAAATCCGTCCTTTTCAGGACGACCAAATTAGTTTGCCAACTGGAGAGTTCGTTTGGATGAATTTTTCTCTTGTGATGTTTGAAATTTCCATTACCGCGCCCCGGCTGAACATGGCATTGCTTTTAACGCCGCGTCCCGGAGTAAATGGCAAAGCGCGTTGAACAACCAATGAACCAACAGATCCATAACTATCTTCTACGCGTTAGAGATAGTGGCCCTCTCAACCATCGTAGAAAATACAACCGGGGCCATAATCATAATTAAGAGCCACCAAATGCTTTCTAAAGAGTGTACAATAGAATTTTCTTGGCCCTTTTCAGGACTGACTTAAATCAATTAGCGGATGGCCCTGACGTGTATGGGAATTTGATTGCTGCGTAGTCCTACGTCACCTTTGCGCACAGCCCCATTGGGCTGTACCTTGTAGTTCTTTTTAATCCGTCTGTTGTGGATTGGCTATCGCTTGGTCACTTGACTGAGGTTGATATGAAACAGTTTTCAATGAAGTTGGAAAACAAACAGTGAAAAGAATTTACTTGACTGAATTAAAAGCGTATGATGTTTGGGCTAGGCTGAGAACCTACCAAGCCTTCCCGTTGATATGCCCTAGACCATATAGCACACCGGGATCAAGTAGGCGCCGGTTACTAACTAACCACACGACCAGCCATATTAACACAGTTTTGAGTCGTTTTTGACTCACTTTCGTCATTAGTGGAGTCACTCAAATTTGAGTAAATGTAACTGGTATTGACAAGCCGAGAAATCAAAAACATCGACTCAAATTAGATGGATGTTTTTGATTTGTCGGCTTGGCAATCCCAGTAACATTTACTCAAATTTGAGTGACTCCACTTTCGACGGAAGTGAGTCAAAAACGACTCAAAACTGAGTTTAAATGGTTGGCCGTGCAGTGAAAGTGAAGCAAGAGAGAGAGAGAGAGAGAGAGAGAGAGAGAGAGAGAGAGAGAGAGGCGTATGATTGCTGAAACGAAAACGGAATAATAATTTATTTAATAATAATTGATTAGTACATTATTGTTATTTATAAGTTCAAGTACGAATTAGTTCTCATCTGTTTATTCTCCTATTGGTTGTTGTTGCACTGGTACTACAAGTTATTGTCATCCAACTTGCTCTTCGATCTCATCCACTGATTGTTGATGACGTTTTTGAAAGCATTTGCCACCTCTCAAAGTTCAGACTCACCAATAGTGTCTGAAAAGATTTTTTCAATGATGCAGATCCAGATTGTTGAATACTAACGACTCCAGTTGACTCCAGTATACCAAAAAAGGAAACAGATATATAGTCATTAGAAAGTGAGATTATCAAAACGAAATGGCTACCCGAGCAGGAGACAACAACATATGAATACCTAATTTTGATCTTGATAACTGACCTTGGTATTAAAGAGCCCAAATTAAGAGGTAAAATACCTAAACAAAATACCTAAGAATTGCAAGCAAAATATCTCTGGAATAACAAAATTTGTTATTTCAGATACCTGGGAATACCTGAGAGGTACTATTTTGGTATTGTCTTACCTCAATTTGGTATTCGCATAACATTGTGGGATCAATTATATGGCATTATCCTCAGATATTTTACCTCTTAATCTGAGCTCTTAAATACCAAGGCCAGTTATACAGTTATTTGCTCCTGCTCGGGTATTTATTATGGTTCAATGGATGAGGGAACATCGGAATTAAGCATGTATAAGGTATACCACGAGATGATTAATTCATTTTCAAAAGTATTTGTTAACCATGCGATATTATATTTTCAATATAGCAACTCAATCAGCTTATGTAACATCGACTCATGTTCTATGCTAATATGCTAAAAATGTTCCGTTATGTCACATCTTCAAGTGTTCTGCGTAAGACCCCAATCTGTTCAGGCCCTTTTGAACTAGAGGAGGTGAAATCAGGAGCCCAGTATTTTAGAACTAGGATCCAAATAACAATGACATTACGAATGTCATCACTTACTCCTACTTGACTTCCGCCCTGACCAACCTGACGGAACGTTGCCCAATTCCTTACTGAATCAAAGGGCGGGCAGTTCAGTTCAAATAACAATCATACGTTATTGGCAACAAAAACAAGAGAGAGAATAGAAGAAAAATGAAATTAGAAAAATAATAATGAAAATAATTATAATAGACACTTCCGCCTACCACCAAGAGTAACAATAAAGCAGAAAAGTAAAGTAATAATACATAACTACAATATAAAGGGTGTCCACGATGAAATTGCCACACACAAAATTGATTCGCAAAATTCGAGTTTTCATCCGATTGCCATCAAATTTTCAGGGATTGAGAAATAACTATTAAACTTCATTTTACAATTTTACTCGTATTTTATTTACAGTCCATACGCAAATGCCCGCACCTTGGCCTTAACCCCGGCCATAAGATTCTGCACAACCTGTGAATCAACCGTTTTTTGCATGTAAACCCATACTTTCTTCAGTTCCTCGACTGTCTTCACTACCTTAGGTCGTTTAAGAAGGTGCTGCTTCATAATCGCCCAGTACTTCTCGATGGGGCGGAGCTCCGGAGTGTTGGGAGGGTTAAACATTTTCGGCACGAAATTGACCTTATTGTCCGCATACCACTTCAGCACGTCCTTGGAGTAGTGGCATGAGGCCAAATCCGGCCAGAAGATTGTTGGGACGTTGTGGGCCTTCAGGAGAGGAAGCAGCCGCTTCTGGAGACACTCTTTTATGTACACCTGTCCGTTCATCGTGTCCTGGGTCACGAAAGGTGCACTCCGCTTCCCGCACGTGCAGATGGCTTGCCAAACCAGGAATTTCTTCGCAAATTTGGACATCTTCTGAGTGCGGACATGCTCCGGAACGCTGAACTTATCCTTGGCCGTGAAAAACAGGTTGCCGGGGATCTGTTTGAAGTCGGCCTTCACATATGTTTCGTCGTCCATGATGCAGCATTCAACTTTCGTCAGCATGTTGAGGTACAACTTCCTGGCACGGGTTTTGGTGGACTTGTTCTGCTTCTCGTCGCGATTAGGGGCCTTTTGTACCTTGAACGTTCGAAGCCCAGCCTTAGTTTTGGCCTTCTGGACAAAACTTCGGCTTAGGTGCAGCTTCTTAGCCACATCCCGAACGGAGGCGTTCGGATTTCGGTTGAAGGCCCCAACTACGCGGTTGTGATTTTTGGTGTTGTACGGAATACTTTTTCCTTCACTTCTGGGCTTCCGATCGGTGGTCAACCGTTCCTCGAACCGCTTAATCACTCGCGACACCGTGGAATTCGCGATTCCCAACGTTTTAGCGATGGAACGATGCGAGAGATCCTTGTTCTCGTGATGAATGCGCAAGATTTTATCACGCACGAGCTGTTCTTTCGACTCCATTTCCGCGAGTTTTGATCACAGGACTTTAAAACTTGCAGGATGTAAATAATGCACTATGAACTAAATCCACCCAAATTTTCATTAAATTCTACCCAACGGTTAAAAAGTTAGAGCAATTTCATAGTGTGGCAATTTCATCGTGGACACCCTTTAGACCCGTACTTGAGTCCTAGCGGTCCCTCTAACATTAGTGATAGGCAGCTGTAGTTAGATCAAGCGCAACTGTTCCTATAACTATGGTTAAGGTATGACAAATCAAGTTTCGAAGAAATAAATAACTTAAATTAATAGAAATATCAAATCGAAAATTATTAGTATTAATCAAGAGATTGATTATATCGACACTTTTGGAATCATCATCAAACCCTTCATCTTTGGCCAGGGGACAATTACTGGCCTTATCTTTTGCAAAGATTTGAAATCTTTTGACGATTTTTAAATTGATTAGGTTGACCGACCACTTGATAGCAAATTAGGTTTTTGAAACTTACAGCCACTGAAAATTAAAAAAAAACCATAACCATCCACAAGAAGAAGAGGCGCGCAACGAGCAACGAGTGGATCAATCAAACAGAAGCCGACCTGCGGTCTTGGGACCAATGGAGGTTCTTAAGCAGTGAGCCAATTTAAAATCGATAGTTTCCTATTGATTGTTGGAAGAATCGTACATAACCAAACCCAGCGCAGATGCTGATATTCAACGTACTAACGTTTGCATTTAAAAAAATGGACTTTTTTCGGAAGGTGATAAAAAAAAGCTAAGACAGATAATTGCTTTTGATATATTTCTCATCGAAGGTAATTATTTAAGCTTACTTGCAAAAAAAAATCTACGCCCTTGCGAGCGGCCTTCCTGCAGTTAACCGGAACATTTTCCATGGCGGACGAAAACATGCGTGTAGGCATGTTTTTGAGTTCTTTCTTCGTTTTATTTATCAATTCATCCTCAGTTTTCGCGACAAAATTGTTGGAGTAGATCTTACGCTTCAGGTTGACCCAGAAATTCTCGATGGAACGCAGCTGGGGGACGTTGGGCGGGTTCGCCGACTTGGGCACCACATCGATATTCAGCCCCTCCAGCTCCTCCAACGATCGCTTCGAGTAGTGGACCGACGCCAGATCCGGCCAGAACACCGCGGGATCGCCCTTTGGTATTTCTTGATGAACGACGCAACTTCCGGCAGGCATTTCGTACTATAGATTTCCCCATTCACGACCAGTCCGGAGCGAAAGAAGAGAGGCTTTGACGTCCCCTTCTCGCTGATTGTCAGCTACCGCAGCATCTTCTTGGGGAACTTGGTGTGTGAAATGAACTTCACCTCGGAGCTCACTTCCTTCGTGGGGGAAGTAAAATACGAAGTGCCCTGCCAGTCGTAGCTATCCAGGGTGAGATAGGTCTCGTCGTCCATCACCACCGCCACGTCGCGATTCACCGGGAGAATCGAGTTGACCATCTTATTCAGCCACTGCCACTGCGTCATTGCCTGCAGCTCCGAAACCAGTGGACGCGACTTCCGCTTCCTGACATGTATGTTCGCCAGGTACTTTTTCACTGATTGGCCGGTTGAACCGACCTCCCGGCCAAGCGCAGCCACTTTTCCGACTCGGCGGGGCGCCGTTCTTTGAACGCGCACACTTCTGAACGAAGTTGCTTCACGGTTAGAGTTCGACTGATAGAGCTGTCAAATTTTGTCTGCTGACTCATGGGTTACTATGATTGATACTGCATGGGTAGTTTCGTCAGTGCGGGTGAAGGTAAACCCATGAAAAATCGGCAATTTTTGTCCATTTTTTTTTTAATGCAAACGTTAGAAGTAAGTCTTGTAGGGCAGTTTTTTTTTTTTTTTTTTTTTTTTTTTATTGTTTTTTTGTGGTATACCCCCACATATTATTTATTTTTTATTCCCAAATTTATTTTTTACCCCCCCCACCACACACGAGACCAAAGAAAAATCAAAAGACCCCAATAATACTTTTTACTTGTGTTATATGAATAAATATGACGCACACTACAGGCTAATAATGCTATACGAAGTTGTATGTAGTCATATATTTGAGAGAATTTCTGTGAACAAAGTTATGCATTCTATAAGACTATTTTGATCAGTACACTTGCCTAGTTTTGTTTGATAATATTGCTAATTCAAGTGCTACTGTCACTTGAATACTCTCCCAATGCGCTCTTATCAAGTATTTTTGTACAACTTTCAATAATGTCAGATTTGTTGAATGATTATGTTGACGTTCAATTAAATTAAACTATAATATAAAGTGACAGCAGATAAAATTGGTTGATGATCAACTGTTTCCCCGCGTTTGCCAATTATTTGAACTTGGAACATCAGCTCGAAATTGTGACGAGTTGCCAATGTTTTAGGTTGTAAAAAAAATTAGGACGCTCTAGTTGAATTTCAAAGTCAGGGCGTTACCCACTAAAAGTCAACTGGAAATAGAACGTCACATCTGGTTTGGAAGTTGATGTACAACTGAGAAGGGTTTCAATCGAATCGAGCACTAAATTATCAGTGCTTAATAAGGGTTTTCTGCTCATTCTCGTTCATCATGTGTATTCTTCAGAATTCAACACAGCCACTATTAAAGCATAAATTAAAACACCATTGAAAATAAGCCCTTTGACAATGTTTCAATAATTCTTATTCTAGACTGTTTGACCTTTTGAATCGCGAAAGAAATTACTCAGAACATGATATATTTTTCTCACACACTAGCCCGTTCTGAAAACGTAGTTTATACCTTGCCTGAATCATTGCTTTTGTTACTCATTCTTGTTAGAAGAAATAATATCAGATTACTAGATTCGTCAACGATGATTTGTGCATCCTCTACTTTACCTACTTACAACATTTTATCATACACTGAACGAAATATATATAATGACAACCGAAAATTTGCAATTCTTTAAAATTGGGTTTATTTACGCAAAACTTCTGTTATCCAGTTTTGTGTGTTTAACGTCATCTCTCGTTTTCTACACAGTTTCGGTGATGGCTTGTCTTTAAACGCGGGATATCGACTGTTTTCGTCTGCTTAGAAAGAAATAATTATAAGGACAAGCTGATTGTTTTATCGTTCGCTGGCCTCGTAAGTTTTTGAAAACAAATATTACCATTGTTATAATAGCACACTCATCATTTCAACCTATATTATGACCGAAAATTTTACGTTGTTTGCAGAAAATGCCGAAATCGACCACTCTTTCAGAGTTTGAGCGCGGAGAAATTCAGGCCCATCGTGAAAATGGACAGACAATCCGTGCGATCGCAAGCAGAATAGGAAGGAGCGAAACGGTGGTACATAATTTCGTGAAATTGGGTGAGAAATATTCGACCATCAAGTTTCAGAACGCGCAAAACGTGAAATTAAGCAATTGGCAATCAATCGTAGGCTTTCTCCGGGTGATATCAGGAAGGAATTGAATCTTCCAGTGTCTAAACGTCGAGTACAGCAAATTTTAAGCAGTGATAATAATACCAATGATGGTAAAAGTGTGCCCGTTTCTCGCTTATTGCCTCGACCTAAAAAAAAACAAGATTAGAATTTGCAGAAAAGTATCAATTCTGGGAAAATGTGGTGTTCAGCGATGAAAAGAAATTCAATTTAGATGGACCGGATGGATCAACTAACTGGTGGCAGGATAAAAGACGCGAAAAGCCACAAAGGGAATCGAGAAATTTTGGAGGGGGGCACTCTGATGATCTGGGCAGGTTTTAGTCTTGCTGGAAAAACACCAGTGTGGTTCATTTCGACCAGAATGAATTCTGAAAAGTATGTGCAGCTCTTGGACGAAGTTTCAAAAGTCTGCACGTAACACGATTTCGTTTCTTGCGAATAGTAACATCCCTGTTCTCGAATGGCCAGCATGTAGCCCCAGATCTCAATCCAATCGAGAATGTTTGGGGCCTACTTTCCCGAAGAGTTTTCAAACATGGGCGTATGTTTGGCACCCTTCTTCAACTCCGAACTGCTATTGTCGAAGGATGGAGCAAGTTGGACAATGATGTTCTAAAATCGTACATCACTTCAATGCCGAGACGACTGATGGAGGTAATTAAAAACAAGGAAGGAGCAACGCATTATTAATTACTCTTAATTTCATGCAATAAACTACGTTTTTGTTGAAATTTTAACTTTGTCTTTATACTTTTTTCATGTGGAAGAATTTTAATTTAAAAACAAAAAACACCTCCATTTCAAATTTTCCCCAGTTCATATTAATAAGAATGATATTTCCAATTTTCAATAATTAATTTAGAGTTTGCATCACAAATTAATCAAACCAGTTGAGCAGTGTTGTATGTAAATTCTAGAATATTGACCAAAACCTTAGGTAACAGAAACTATAAACGCAACGGAAGCCTTTTGAGTCTTGTCCTTATATTTATTTCGCTCAGTGTAGAGCTAATCCATCGCATGATCATTTCATTACAATTTAATGTTATAGGAATAGCTATTACTCTAACCAGGTCCTTTGGTCGAATGGGACAACTTTCGTTCAGTGATCTAAATACTCATTTCGACTACAATTCATATGTCCATAACTTGTTTCAGAAGCTGAATTACATAATATCAATATGTGATGAAATTGTTGCGCTCGATTAATTCCACTAATTTGTTTAGTAGTGTTCAAACTCTGATATCTTAGGTGATATAACCGCGATAATAAATTTTAAATATAAATTGGCTATTCGCTCTCGGGCTGTACTGCCGGTGGAAGCATAACTGTCCCATATGGCATTTGGATATTTTTGATTTTTTTATGCCAACCACAACACTATGATGTGTACATAATACTTAAATAATTCAAAATTTTCAAATCCATATTATCCAAATTTTTTCCGGTTTTCAAAATATAATTTAAACAGGTTTTGTTAATTCTAGAAAAATCGTAAATACGGTGAGTGATTTTTTACCACCTGAAATATGGACGCATAACTGTCCCACTAGGAGCAATTTTTGTTCTAGTGGGACAAATATGCGTCAAATTTTCAAGTGGGACAAATCGACTAGGCATTTTTCCGAAAATGATTATTGTAATTGTAATTGTAGTTTATTTAAACGGCAGCCTGTTAGTTACAAAAACTTTTGCTCAGGTCAAGGAAGTTAACAAGGAAAATATGATTATTTGTAAGATGGGACAGTAATGCGTCCACCGGCAGTGTAGGTATTTTAGTTAGAGAAATACAGTGTTGGACAAAGTTGTGGAAATAATCAAGTGCAACGCATTATCATACAAGTTATTCTAAAACTCAGTTCCTGAAACGAGTTATCGGAAATTGATCCTAACTATGTCGAATTGACTATTCACAGCACTGCTCTACATCCAGTTTAATGAACCATTTAGTCAAGCATTACATTTTCTCCAGTTATCATTGCTGTTCTGTTCGACGGCGTATTTTGAAAATAACTCGCAAACTGTCAAATGACTTTTTTAAGATGAAACGGCTCAGAATCCGAAATTTTCAAAGCCACGAATATCAAACCGCGAATCTTGGGCCGTTGCTTCTGCTGTTCTTATTTTAAGCTTGTTGCAATGCCGTGAAGCAAAATGAAGAGGTTCGCGTTTGTTTCTTACTTTCTTGCTGAGATTTGTGCCTTCAAAACCGCGAGGTGATAATGTATGAAATAGAATTCGACAAAGATTTTTCATTAGGGCCTAACTGACAAACGTAAACAATGGCTTTTCCGCGAATTTCTCGTCATTGAAAACTCGCCTAATCCCTCTCGAATGTATGTCCCTCCTGAATCTTTGCTCGTCTTTCAATTCCATGATTTTCAATCAATCGTCTTTTCAATGATGGAACAGCCGGATGACAACATCCGTAAGAGAAATTGCCTTAACTAAATAGTGCATCTAATATAAACATGAAAACTTGGCTCTGTAAAGTTGATTCGATTGAGCCTGTGCAAATAAATGATTCCATAAAAAAAAAATAGTGCATCTACTGACTGTAGATGCAACTTCTCATTTCGCACTCTTTCTAGTATGTAACAGCTTCCAACCTAGCCATGTCTAGTTACTTCAAACCTTGAATCTTTTGCAAACATGTTAATGATTCTGACAAATCGCTAATCCATTTCCGCTGAAGTCACTTGAAAGTCGAATATAATCCTCTCACAATTAAATCGAAATCATCCTAGAACTATCAATAACGTAATTCTACCCAGCAAAACAAACTGTAATATATTACATCCATTGATGTAACACTGTTCCGCCGAATCGGGTGTACATCGCACCACGTAATCTTACACAATAATATTCAAGATCGCTCCCACATGTTTAGAGCTGAGAGCAAGCGGTTCAGTCAACCACCGCAAAAGTCAACACTCGATCAACCACCCAACTTACCGCTATTCTATCTCATGGAATTGTGTCGCTCACAGCATGGCCGCTGTCGGTGCTAGCGAATCCATGCCGACATCGTAGGCCATCACCTGATGCATCAGCTGATCCTGCTGAACATCGTCGATCATTATAATCACCTCGGATGGATCGTCCCGTACCTGTGCGGTGCAGTGTATCTTCGA
>JAHHFK020001686.1:0-32457 GCA_024533555.2 Aedes koreicus | reverse complement strand
TAAGTGGTTTCACTAAGTCAAATCCATTGCTATCGAAGATGTCGTTGTCATTGCGGGCCTTCAATCACCAAAAAATTGTTGAAAGGAAGGGTCACACGCTCTCTTCGTATGAACCAGGTTGATTCAATTAAAATTATAATCCTAGTTGTGTTTTGCGTGAGCTTTGTCGTTTTTTTTCTGTTTGTTAAAAATCGGTATTTGTGAATATACGGAATTGTGAATTTGGTTTCGGAAATTTCAGCAATGAAGTATTGGCAGTGCTCCGATTGCTGTTCGAGTAGTCTAGCTCATCTAACATTTCAGAATGTCGCGGTGTAATAAATTTATAAAATCTGCGTTTCGCGTTGTGTTCGAGTTGCCGTAGGGCATATTCCTCTGGTGCAGTTTGTTTTTCAAAACCTGCAGGGTTTTTTTTCTGTGCTACTGTTTCCGCATGAAGTGCCTGTAGCACATTTTCAGCAGTACTAGAGATGTATCTGTTTTGGCATGGGAGTCAAAATCATGATGCTGGTAGACTTTGTACGGTCAGATTTCCAAACAATTCAGAAACAGGATGAGGACCAACGAAACGTCATCAAGATAAGTAAACGTTCATTAAGTGTTTAACATTATATTTAATATTCTTACCCATTACTTCATTATTTTTCCATCGAGGCCATGAATACGCATTGCGTTTTCCTCGCTTCGCGGGATATTTACTAAAATCTCGAGTAATTTTTGGGCCGGACGTGTCTGCTTTTGTGGACGAGGAGGGGACGTGGGATTCAATCGTTGGATTCTTGAAACCATTAGCACTTTCATGTAAACTAGGGCCACCTACACAAGGAATAACATTTCCCTAACAAGGTGGTGATGCTATTTTTCCGTGAGGGTGCAGAGGATCTTGAGAGATTTGCGTTCGAATCTTACTACCCCTCTTTGTTTGCAGGATCAGG
This sequence comes from Aedes koreicus, assembly GCA_024533555.2. Lineage (NCBI taxonomy): Eukaryota > Metazoa > Arthropoda > Insecta > Diptera > Culicidae > Aedes > Aedes koreicus. Next base: position 31,522 of record JAHHFK020001686.1, on the reverse strand, counting down.
TGCGTCTGTTTGGAGAAGTTCTCGAGATATATTTCCTTTTGCAATAAGCTTTTGGTGAACCAGTAGTATAGCTTTACGCTCAATCCTTGCTTCATTCAAAAAATTGGGAGAACATTTTTTGTTTTCCTTTTCTCAAAAACTTATCTCCTTTTCGGTTAAGCTGCTTGGTGACATTGGTGATGACGGGTGTTTTCTTAGCCGGGAGACTCTCCACTCAAACCAAATATGTGAAGGAAACCTAGCAGAAATCTCATGTTTCCAGCTGGCTTTATAGGGACCGAGCTACTCGCACGCAAAGTTGGCAAAATCGCTAAAAGTTGCCAAATCAACCGTTACAAATGTAATTAAAGTGTTTGGGGAACGTTTGTCGACAGCCAGGAAGTCTGGATCGGGGGGAAATCGAAAACCGGAAGCCGCTGAGACGACAAAGAGAGTTGCCGGTAGTTTCAAGCGAAACCCTAACCTATCTCTCCGAGATGCCGCAAATAAGCTGGGTGTATCGTCTACAACCGTGCATCGAGCCAAAAAACGAGCCGGACTATCGACTTACAAGAAGGTAGTGACTCCAAATCGCGATGATAAACAAAATACGACGGCCAAAGCGCGATCCCGAGGCTGTACACGACGATGCTGACGAAGTTTGACTGCGTGGTAATGGACGACGAAACCTACGTCAAAGCCGACTACAAGCAGCTTCCGGACAGGAGTTTTATACGGCAAAAGGAAGGGGAAAGGTAGCAGATATTTTCAAGCACACGAAACTGTCAAAGTTCGCAAAGAAATATCTGGTTTGGCAAGCCATCTGTACCTGTGGCTTGAAAAGCAGCATTTTCATAGCTTCCGGGACTGTCAACCAAGAAATTTACGTGAAAGAGTGTTTGAATAAACGTCTGCTGCCTTTCCTGAAGAAACACGGTTTGTTCCGTACTGTTTTGGCCGGATTTGGCATCTTGCCATTACGGTAAAAAGGCCATGGAGTGGTACGCCGCCAACAACGTGCAGGTGGTTCCCAAGGACAAGAACCCTCCCAACACGCCAGAGCTCCGCCCAATTGAGAAATACTGGGCTATTGTCAAGCGGAACCTAAAGAAGACCAAAAAAACTGCTAAGGACGAGCAGCAGTTCAAGGCAAACTGGCTTTCTGCGGCGAAGAAGGTGGACAAGGTGGCTGTACAAAATCTGATGGCAGGGGTCAAGTGCAACAAATCAAGCTGAACAACGCATTGGGTCCTGAGTGGCATTGGAAGGCTCTCTTCATCGACTTTCTCTTTGTGTTCCGTGTAATTAAGGATCCAATATGTCAAAAACATCAGCAAATCGTTTGATAGACAAGCTTGTTAGATGGAAAGAGAGGGTCGACGAGGAGAGTCTCTCAGTGTTGTTCGGGACCTGATGCATAGTTCAGCTTGAAATAGTTTGTTTCTACCAAGTTTTGAGGACGGTGTCTGGTATTTCTCTATTTCTCAAAACGGACACCTCCGGAGTTGGGTACAGGCGACTCGTGATGTGGTAAATGCTCTCAAGTACGTGGAGCAAGACAGGTAATTGTTATCCATTGTATCTATATTAATAAAATTAATTTTAATAGGTTTGCGTCGACCATCGGTTGAATCGGTTGAATCGGTTGTGTCGATACTTTGTTCCGCAATATTTTGCTATCGAGCGTAGCGCTTTGTCTATTGTTTCGGTTGTCTATTGTTCGTTGCGCGAGTGGTCAGTTGATCATCAGAAGTCGTGGTTCGCCGGGTAAGATCGGTCGGTTGTGAGGTACATAATTAATTGGGATTCAAATTATTCGTTCGCCATGCTCGTCGGGCCCTATCCTGGCACAAATAAACCACTGTCCGATTTTGTAATAGACTCAGGCGGCATCCGTACTGTTGGTGTAGATCGGACCAAGTTGGCTCTCAAGCGTTGAGATTAATTACCTTGTTTTTCCTAATGGAATACCACTATCACACTCTGTGAGTGGCCCCAATAGCATCTTTACTGTTGGTTTAAACCGGAAAATATCGGCTTTTCAGCATTATTAAAAACCACTTTTGTTTTCTCAATGAAAAACACAATCACACTTTGTGAGTGGTCCCAATAGCATCCTTACTGTTGGTTTAAATCGGTTCAAATCGGAAATCGGTACAAATTACACTTGACAGCTTATCGTTAACCAAAAAGAACTCTGCTGCCACCCAATCCTGTTATCCATAATCCCAGTGATTTCTCGTGGAAGTGCAGTGGATTCCGCGGCTTCCAATAAAGCGAGTATCACGCCAACATTTTCCTACCCATTCCCTACTTGACCTGCATTCGGGCGAGGCCGGCGCCGGTATTGCCTTAGTTTGGGATCACCAGTTTTTACACATTGAAGATGTTTGTTAGTCCCAAGCATCATCTGTTGGTTCTCTGTGTAATAACAGCTGATCTGGTAACAACGGAGTAGCAACCTCGGGCGGTCAATCATGTTCATGCTCATGCTCGATTCCAGTTGGAGGGGTGACTTCCGGTTCACTTTTGGCGCCCCGACGACCCTGAACTGGCGGTTTATCACAATCCGGTGGTACTCGGCATACTCCCCGACGGTGGAGATAGCCAACTCCGACGGAGGGTTCCCCGATGAAATAATGTCTCCCGAAACCGCTAACGAACGCGATATGTTGCTTCAATGTTGTCCGGTAGTGTCGGGGTCGGTCCAGCGATTCCGGTTGGAGGATTTTTCCGGTTCCTGGTGCCTGTGTGTGTGTGTGTGTGTGTGTGTGTGTATATGTGTGTGTATGCGTGTGTGTGTGTGTGTATGTGTGTGTGTGTGTGTGTGTGTGTGTGTGTGTGTATGTGTGTGTGTGTGTGTGTGTGTGTTACAAATAATGTCTCATCAGTTTCTCAGCCGTTTGTGAACCGATTTCAGTTCTGTTTACGGCAAATGAAAGCTACAACATTCCCATAGAACGCTATTGATATTTTTTTTTTATTCGGACATTTCGTTACGAAGATATCAACGGAAACAGTACTTGACGGTCTATTATAATAGTAATCAAACAGTGGGAGTCTCCGATTACATACTGAGCTATTTGTGTACCGATTTTAGTTTTGTTTCAAATTAAACCTATAAAATTTTCGAATAACTGGTCAAAATTTCATAAGGATTGGATAATCTTTCATGGAGATATGACCAAAACAATACCTGAGAGCACATAATTGTGAGATGATAAAGATATACTCGTTGCAGTTCAAAACCGAAAACGAACCACTCACCACTAATCGATGCCGCTTGCATTCTATTTATGTCGCATCTGGTGCGTTGTATAGCACATACAGTGCACTAGCCACACTATGCGACTCTAAAGAATTAGAGCAGGATCGATTGGCTCGAGTGAGTCCGGTTTTGAACAGCATCCAGTATATTCGAAAATTACACAAAGTCTCAATTTACTATTACTACACAATTTTCAACGAACATGTACTTATTGAGCATCTTGAATTCAAATCGATAATCAATTGACGATAATTGACGCTTAGGATTGTCTAATAATGCATTCTATGTACTGAAGGTTTGAAATTTCTTATATTTATTTAATTTCCCCTTTTATATAACTAACATAAACAGGTCGTTAAAGACTACTAATGGCATTTTAATTATTTTAACCATATTGAATAAACAATATACGGTCAGGATTGACAAAATCGATACTTTTATAAACTATTAGAATTCTGAACATACTGCGTTCCTGAATAATTTTCTGATGAAAATATGTATCCATTAGCCATAGTAATACATTGAGTTCGTAATTCTGGTGAAGTGTAAGAAGGGTTCAGTCTCACCATCGGTGGATTAATTCGGGTTTTTCCAATTTTTTTTTTATATCAATTATGTATTTTTTTTTTTTTTTTGTTTTCTCATACTTTTAAGAAAAAGTACGGATAAAATTTTTCAGTCATTCGGTTTCGAAGGATTTAATTCTTGAATTCTTTCTTAACTGTAATTCATGGCTCATTAGACGGCGCACACCTTCTTCGTTTTCCATCGTTTTAGCAAATATCTTACTCCACCAGGTTGTCTTTTTACATCTGATTGTTTTTTGTCTATTTGACAAAAAAAAACTCTTTCTACAAAATTTGGAAAAACCTTGAGTCTCCTCGTTTCTTAATGAAGTAAAAAAAAAAAAATGCCCAGTATTGTCTTAGGGATGAGGTTGGGCGGTTAAAAAAAAAAAAAAAAAAAAAAAAAAAAAAAAAAAAAAAAAAAAAAAAAAAAAAAATTTTTTTTAAAATTGGAAAAGGCAGTTGGGTGGGCTAAGAGTAAAAAAAAAAAAAAAAAAAAAAAAAAAAAAAAAAAAAAAAAAAACCTTTCGAACAACCTGGTGATCCTTTCTCTGCAATCAAGGAGTGTATCGAAAAGTAGTTATAAACTTCCAAATAATAAACTAGGCATGAAAACATGGTTAAAATTAACATACTATTTCAGTTTATTATAGCTTAACATGTTTACAAAAGATCCAAACGGAAAAACTAGTCATCATGTTCATTTCTGTAGAATGCCCGTACCTTTGATTTGACACCTGCCATCAAATTCTGCACAGTGACCTTTGTGCACTTCCTGGATGCCGCTGCCCAATTTTTCTTAAAATCGGTCATGTTTTGGGACACTGGATCATCCTTCTTAAATATACGCTTGACTATTGCCCAATAGCGTTCGATCGGTCGCAACTGGGGACAGTTTGGTGGGTTGATGTCTTTTTCTACGAACTTGATGTTATTCTCCGTCAGCCACTGTAGAGTGGATTTGGCGTAATGTGCCGATGCCAAATCTGGCCAGAAGAGAGGAGGGGACTGGTGCTTTCTATACAATGGTAGCAACCTGTTCTTCAAACATTCCTTTTGATAAATCTCAGCATTTATAGTTCCTTTGTATAGAAAATTGAAGAACGCAAGCCACATGTGCAAATAGCTTGCCAAATGAGCACCTTCTGACCGAATTTCTCCATCGCAACAGTCGTATCTGCGGTTGGCACACGTTCCCCAACAGATTTAGTATAAAACTGCGGCCCCGGTAGCGTTCTTGAATCTTCTTTAACGTATGTTTCGTCATCCATCAAAATGCACTGGTCGACATTGTCCAAAATGCAGCTGTACAGCTTTCGAGCCCTGGTTTTGGCACGAGACTTTTGTTCCGGAGTTTGTTTGGGCACTTTCTGCTTTTTGTACGTCTTCAAGTCATTCCTGCGCTTGATTCGTTGAATCATTCCGATGCTGGTCCTGAACTTCTTGGCTAGATCGCGAGTAGAGGCAGATTTGTTCCGTTGAATATAATCCACAACTTTTTGGTCCAAATCGGGGTTGCTGGAGCCGGGTTTCCGGCCACTTCTTGGTAAATCCTTGAGGGAGCACTCCTTACCAAACTTTTCGATGATGCGTTTTACACTTGCCGGGTGAACATTTACTCTTTTCGCAATCTGGTTGTAAGTAACACCCTTTTCGGTGCACCAAGTGTGCAGAATTTTCTTTTTAGTCTCAAATTCAATTCGCGACATTTTGAATACAACTTTATCAACGGAAATGAATGAACCGAATAATCATTTTTGACATGTAAACAAAGCAAAATGCGCTTACACGCTGAAAATATATACAGTAGTTTATGCGTAATAACGCATCGAATGTTTATAACTACTTTTCGATACACTCCTTATAAAACACAAATACATATATGATTTGCCAAATAAAATTATTAAAACTTAAAAAAACATGACTTTTTTGTTATTTTGAAAGTGTACTTATACTTTCTGGAACAGTCTATTTTATGGGCCTCACATATGCCACATATATTTTTTTTTAATGTGTAAGGGTCGTTGAAATGCAAACTATATCTTTTAATTTACCCACAGAAAAAAATAATGAATTTTAACAAGCGCGTAAAATTTCCCCTCGTTTAATTTCAAGCGAAAGGAGGCGTAAACAACGGAATTGTTTGCAATGTTTCATGTGTCATACAACAATGTTTGCATTCTTGCATACAACAGGCTAGATTCAGGCGTTATCATGCTAAAATTTACATGAAATCTCCCATTATTTTCTGCTAAATCTAGCATTCCCTTTATGTGCATTAGATCACGCAGAAAATTCAATGTTTCTTTTTATCTGTGCCTAAGCATGTTATTTGCTTTATAGATGATATTATTGTAGTGATCAGCAAAGGATAACTTAGAGTCAAGTATAATTCCTAGGTCTTTAATTTGATGACATCTTTCGATTGCTATCTAACCTAGAGAAACTGTTTTTTGTGTTATGGAATACTTTCTCGTGAACGATTTAGGGATGCATCTTTTAACATTAAGCTTTAACTAGCATTTTTTACACCAGGTGTAAATATTATTGATTTCGTGTTGAAAAATATCAACATCAAGTGGTTTTTGTATTTCTATCAACAGTTCTATGTCATCTGCATATACTAAGACTTGAAGGATTTTCAAAATAATTTCTGCATCGTTAACAAATAAAACAAATAATAAGGGACCAAGGAGTGAACCTTGTTGCTCTCCAGATGCGATATTTACTATTTTAAAGATTGGACTCGGAAAAAATGAGACACTTTGTTTTGGGTGTAACATTTTATCGCGTGGGTAAAAATAAATAAAATTTAGAGTGTTATGTTTATGTGTGCAAAATTGTATCGCGATCTGTCACGTAGTTTTCAAGATGCATTCGAAACAAGAAGAGCTACGCCAGCAAATCTGGGGCGCGGTGATCGATAATCCTGGTCAGTCGCACAGATGGCTCGGCAAATGGCTTGGAATCCACCATTCCACCGTGTCCCGCGTTGTGAAGATGTTCCAGGAGACGAAGACCATCGAGCGGTGCGCTAGAAGCGGCTGAAAACCGAAAACGGAATACCCAGAGAAGGCGCGGAAGATAAGGCAGTACTTTAAGAATAACCCGAACCTTTCCACCCGAGACGTGGCCAAAAAGGTCAATTCGTCGAAGTGGTTCGTCCAGCAGACCATGAAGCGGGCTGGGCTACGTGTTTTTAAGGTCAGGAAGGCGCCAAACCGGACTGACAAGCAAAAAACGGTGGCCAAATTGCGTGCGCGGAAGCTGTACCGTGAGTGGCTGGTCAAGCCAGGCTGTCTCGTCATGGACGACGAGACATATATCAAGGCGGACACCAAACAAATCCCCGGCCTCGAGTTTTTTGTCGGTACGTCCCGCATGGAGTTTCCAGAAAAGTTCCGGAAGAGAAAGATGGACAAATTCGCGAAGAAGTACCTGTTGTGGCAGGCGATCTACAAGTGCGGACGGTACACCAAGCCGCTCGTTACAACCGGCACCATAAACGGGCAGATTTATCGAGAGGAATGCTTGCAGAAGCGCTTGCTGCCCTTCCTCCGCTCTCACCGTGGTCCCACGCTGTTCTGGCCGGATCTCGCTTCGTGCCATTACGTCAAGCCTGTAATGGATTGGTACGAAGCGAAGGGCGTTAATGTGGTCCCGAAGGAGGCGAACCCGCCAAATACACCAGAACTTCGTCCGATCGAAAAGTTTTGGGCGATAATGAAGAAGAAGTTGAAGAAAAGCGGAAAAACATTCAAAACCGATGAAGCTTTGAAGAAAAACTGGGAGAAATTGTGTAAGGAAGATGGACAAAGCCTCGCCCAAGATCTCATGAGCAGTGTTAAGAGAAATTTACGAGCATTCAGCTTGGGGGAGGAATTTGAATAAATAAATTATGCCAAAACATAGCATGTATATAGTTATTTAATCCCTGAAAATTTGAGAAGTATCCGATTTAAAAAAAATTGGTGATCATTTTTGTGTGTCTCATTTTTTCCAGTCCAGTCCTTCCCACACCTTCCAGTCCAGTCTTTAGAGAGATTGCCGTCAAGTCTTATTCTTTGCGTTCTTGTTGTCAAGTATGACTTGATCCATTTCAGTAATTTTGGATTAAATCCTAGCTTTGATTACTTAAAGCAAAGGTATGACTACTCTGTCAAATGCTTCACTGAAATCGGTATATAATGCTTCTACATAATTACCTTTATCCATTACGTTTAACGGAAATGTTAAGAAATGTATCAAGTAAGTAGATTGACGTTCCTTTTACAAAACCATGTTGCTTATTAACTAAAATGTTAGCTTGAGAAATATTTTGTCATTTATAATGGATTCAAATAGTTTAGGGATGCAAGCAACCCCACGGTACTTTTTTTTATCAGATTTGTTACCTCTTTTAAAAATCGGGATTAAAATAATTTCTTCCAAATGGCAGGAATGATACTGCACTTCAGTGATAAATTACAAAACAAAAATAAATGCTTAACTAATTCTTTTGAAAACGATTTGAGAACTGTAGGAGGTAAACCATCTGGTCCAGCCACATAAGATTTCTTTATCGGATAAACTAAATACTGAAATATCTTTCATTGGTTCAGGGAGGTATCGGAGATCACGCTCATCATTGGTCGATGGCTTGGTGGAGGTATGATGTATGATGATGTATGATATGTACTACCACCCATTGTAGCACGGAAACTAAGTCCGACAGCAATGGGCTCTCCTCTCTGTTAGACTTGATCAAGCTTTAATAACCACTGATTATCCTAATCATGCCGTTGTATGAAGGGCCAAAAAGGAGTTGGGTGGATCGATATGCAACATCACTTATACGTATCCACAGGGATATAAAGAATCTCCTTCCAACAACAAGATTGAACAATTGGTCAAAAGAGCAAGCTATCTAACATGAGGATGCCCCAATGGGCGGGGAGAAGAGCCCGCCCTCTATTCACAAACTGTTAGCAATGGGGAGTTGGCATTCCCACTCTCCCCATCCAGAGTGCTTCAATCGGGTGCCCTGATGGTCTCTCCCATTCCCATGAAATATTTATATAATAGTGTACATATATATTTATGTAAATGAAAAATACTACAAGCATTCGTATCTATTATATATGATCTTCATTCGGTTGATCCTGAAATGCAAGAAATGTTGTAAAATGTTAAAGTGTAGAGTTCTGTGGTTCCGCGCTTATGCACGTTTTCGTTCGTTTTCAGCGATAGCAGCTATTCACCAAAATCTTGATTTGAGGTATCCTGAAAAAGTTTGTTAAATCTTTTGAAATTTTACAAAACCAACATTTATACATTTTAATTTACTGTTGCCATGGTCACTATTTGCTGATTTTATAACAGCAATCCGGTTTTATTTTTGCTGACCTAATAGTTATTGCTACCGAGTTGGGAATGGAAAGATTTTAGTGGAAGGGAGTTAAAGATAAATGGGCAAAAAACAATAAGTAATGTTTTAATCATCTTTGAAGTAAAATCAATAAAACAATATTACCAAATATAATGATATTGTGAGTTATGATCAAGTAATGACAAAGGTTGAAATGTAAAATCAAACACTAGCCAAATGGCACACAGCGCTGAATGAATCAGATCAGCTCATAATTGGTAAAAAGTCCATTTGTAAACCAGAAATGACAAATACATTCAGCAATAAGTGCAAAAGCCTACCACAGATTCAGTAATTTTCAAAAGCTGAAAAAGCAGAAGCAAAAAAAGCAGAAAATTACAGCTGCTTCGACAGCTGTAATTTTCTGCGTTATATACTGGACATATAAGGAATGCTAGATGTCATAAATTGAAGGTATGTTTCGTGTTTAAGCCAGATACCGCCTAAATCAGGTTTGTTGCATGAAAATGTGAAGGTCGTGATATGATGCAAATAATACGATGATGTAAATAAATACTACATAATGTACATATAATAATTAAATGCCGCTATTTGCCTCTTCCGCTGCAATGTTAAATGATTGAAACTCTAAAATAGCGAAAATTCCACCGTGATATAATGAAATAAAGTAGATCTGGCATCCTAGCAAAATAGCAAAGAAAATTTAGGCAAATAAATTTCATACCACTTTTTTCTTTGTGTCGATGGATATCTCGGCCCCTTGAAGTGTACAAGTAGGCTTTTCTTGTTCTATATGTCAATTCGATGGTCCCTTCAATATATTAATCATATATTAATCGAAGCGTCCAGAAGTAAGTGAACTTATTTTAGTAGTGAAATAACTGAAACATGTATGTCTCTCATTGTTGGCTCGGAATAAAAAACAACATGTAAATATTTATATGACGTAGTATCATGAGTATGCATATTTGTACACAACTAGCTTTCATGAATTGCATGAAAAAGTTAAATTTATTAAAATTGTCATGCAATTCCTAAAAACTAGATGCATACAATTCTTAAACATTTGACGTTCAGTCATTGTTTACATTAGGTATTTTAGCTTCACGTATTACTTGAGAAAGGTGCGTACTTATGACAGCTACCACGCTATGTAAATACATGTTGTTTTTTATTCCGAGTCAAACCTGAGAAAAATATACTTTTTTCGCTCTTCTCCGTAATAAAACAAATTCACTATCCCTTCGACAAAATTCGCCACTCAACTCAATCCAGGGTCCATGAATATAATTCATTGGAACAGCAATCATATGTCAGTCTCATACTAATCCTCGTTCTCAACGGGCAAGAAACCGAGTAACACATGTAATATAGCTTTTGGAAAACGATACTCGGAAGCTGCGAACAATTATTATCTTTCATATTGAGAAAAAAATGGTGAAAACAAATTTCACTGCCTATCAGTGGGAATCGATCCCACACCTTCCAGTACGCTAGACGGGCACTCTACCACTATGCTACGGCGAACGTGATGATAACCTCATCAATCTATCGAAGCAGTGATGCGATAGAGACGGTCCAACTCCCCCAGTACGAGGGATACGATTAAAAAAAAATTTTAAAATTTTCTCATCCTCGCAGTTCTTCACGTGTTCTTAGCTTTCGAGTATCGTTTTCCAAAATTGAAATTAAGTTTTGACTCAACAATAGTCATTTAACCTAAAACATGAATAAAGCGTCACTCGTCTAAAATGTACTCTAAGCTGGGTAACCGAGGTGAAGCAATAATCGGTTGAGTTGTGTGAGTGGTACCAATGTAAAAAATATGCAAGCATCACAACTACTGAACCAAATGATGATCATCAACCCAGTAAGAGCAAGGCTGTCCCTATAAAAACTAATGCCTCAACCTTCATTCGCTTTAGCGTCGACTAGAGCGCTCTTGATCGTCAACTGCACCGAGTACAAAATTCCTCGCCATATGTACTCCAAATACAGAGTTAATCTCGGTTTGAATAAGCAGGAACTGTCGGAAGCGGAGCGTTTTTTTGATAAAAATTTCTACTTTTGTAGTTTTTCGCTTGATGATTTTTCCAAATATTTTTCAAAGCCCAAAAATCAAATATTATGATCCCATTCACCTGCATTATTATCAATGTTCTTTCTTGAAAGGATACAAAAACTTATGTGCGATAAATCATTACTCGTAATCTCAGTGTAACGCACAATAAAAATAATATATGTGAAAAATAAACAAACTGTCACAATGGACGCCCACAGGTGGAAGAAATTAAAAACTAGCGGATCGTTCAAGCGAAAATTCAATAAAAACTTATCCAATATATTGAACAATCCTTCATCTCAGCCACCAACGACGATTTTTTTTACCATTCCATTAGATTCGCAGCCCTACTGAAACTAACTTATCAAAAAGGTCTATGCGTTATGCGTAAAACGGAATAAAATAAAATGGTGCAATGTGTCGCTAGTTGAAAACCGAAATGTACAAATCATCATATTTGAATTTATGCCAGTTGTCAAAAGTACAAACCTAACGTCTCAGGTAGTGCGTTATATGACGCGCTGCAGTACTTTTGACGTAAGGTTTAATGTGCACTACGATTGTAAAATGTTATGTTAATGTTGAATTCTCCCGAGTCGTGCATTTCAGTTCCCAATACACAATATTTATACTCGTTGCAAGTAAAAATTAGTATATCATCTGAGCCGAAAATCGATTTTTCCCATGATCCGCACGTTTAATCCAAAGTCGGAAGTAGTAGAATCACTCAGTGATCCACAACACAGTGCACTTCTTCCAACGCTAGGTTCAGCGTACAGATCAAGAGAAAACAATCTTTCGCTCAACTGATGTTTCAGCCATCGACGCAATATTATTATATGTTCTTTTTCCCAAATCCACGAAGAAGACATTCAAGTTAGAGATTTTTTAAATGTTTTAATCGACTTACACTGGTGATTAAAAACTTATAATTTATTGTAATGATGAACAACAATTATGCATATGCGCTTCTGATTTGAACGTTCACATTTTCTTGTTTATGATGTGCCTTCTCCACACTGATTTTTGGCGTGGCTATCTTATTTAAAGACTTGTTTAATTCTCGGAGTAATTCAAACAAGTTTTATTCATAGTTACTCTCTCTTTTTCAAGAATAGAACAAGTAAAGATGAACTTATCGCGCTCCTAAAAAATTATTGTTAGTCTGTGCAAGAAATATTATTCAGCATAGCATAGCATAGCATTTTCCGACCATACATAATCCTGGGTTGGCTGTTGTAGAGACGATGGAAGCGCCAGAAGAGCTGCCTTGGGTGTGACAGGCCCTTCATCCATCGATCTCTTTGCACAACACCTGGCCAGGTCCTTATGATCAGCAAGGGATGGGAGGGAAGTGTTGATTAGATGTCTACTTAAGAAGAAGCTGAGAACTCATGCTACCTTCATAGACATCTGGAGTTGGAAGTTGGATGGGATTGTGTGGAAGGCTTTCCTTGGCGAGAAAGCCTATGTATATTTCTATGTATAGAGGTCGTTGGGAGTGACGAAGCTAAGAAAGTTAATGCACTCCTTTGTTGTCCGGTTTTCTGGGTTGGAACACAGGCGTTTTCTACTTATATCCTGGCTCTTCTTGCATGAGAGCTTGTCTATCGGTTGGGACATGAGCACTAACTCTTGTCCTAGCCTTTTATGGCTTATGGATATAGCGCCATTACTCGCTTTCTGGAAAGAGAAGAAGGATGCATTGACATAAAGTCATACGACCCCCCCCCCCCCCCCACACACACACACACACACACACACACACACACACACACACACACACACACACACACACACACACACACATACGCGTTTGCAAAATACTTAAAAAATATTTATATCCAATAAATTAGCAACAACATATTGCATGTTATGGTTGGATCTCACCCAATTATGTTCCAAAGGTGCTTTAGTGCGTTCCACGAGCCACGAGCGAGGCAATGTCCTCTCACGATCTGATCATATTCGGAAAGACTTAAACCGGAGAAGTGTGCATGTGTTTGGTGGCGCAAGGAAGGTTTCCGATCTGCAGATTTTTTCTTGTACTGACTTAGAAAGTTTTCCGCAAACAACAGAAGTAACTTTTATTTTGCATGATTTGGGAAAGCACATGATTTCTTCGAACGCAGCAATTGAACTTTTCGGGAAACATGTACAGATTCATCCGAGCTCGGCTTTCACACGTTATCACTCGCGATCAACACAAAGCACACCGGCGTTCCTTCGAAATGGTGCCGGCGGAAGAAGCAGCTAGTGTTTGCTGTGCACGTAACTTTCACCGAGAGGTTTCCGTGATGATCCACGATACGGATTCTTGTATGGATCTGATCTTTTCACCATTGCACATATGTTTTCAAAACCAAAAAACTATAAAATCTAGAAATTTTAAGATGGAGTACTTTCACCTCAAAGTTGAGCAAGTGAAATCTAGCTGTAATTGATTCACAGGGCTGCTTCTGTCAAGTTTTCTAAATGATGTTTGGGCACATCACGTCACTATTTATTTCCTTTTCCGCTATTCCCTTTCACATTAAAAACGATTATACGGCATAATTGACAAAATTATTGGCAATATCCAGGTTGAAAATGTTCCTCCACTAAAAGCTAGACCATAAGTGGTCCGAACATTCCGATTGTGGTTAATCGTCACTGAAACTGCACAGATTCACTTTATCTTTATAGTTAATTAAACTTTTCCGAGCACTTTTCACCATATATAAAAGATTTGAAAATATAATTTTACGCTGCAGAAAAAATCCAAACGTCAGTTTTTCAGCGCAGCCTACTTCTTACAAGATACAAAGATCAGTATCCATGGTCTTCCGCAGATTCAAAGGACTCCGGATCAGCACGTTGCAAGTGGTACAATTGTAGTTTCAAAATAACTTCTAGAGTTGCCTTCGCCAGCCACGAGAAAGGAAGAGGTCATCAGCTGGAAATCAACGTCCGGCGAAATAATCTCCAAATCAGTATTTTTTCCACCGCGAAGACCGATGGTATTTATAGCCATGAAATCAAGTGTGGTCAACAGTTGTACCTGCAACGCTTTTTAAAACGTTGCTTGCCGGATTTCAGAGAAAAGAACAGCGTTTGGTCATTCCAAGAAGGAGCTGCCAAATTCGACAACATTTATTAGAAACGTGCTGATCCTGTCACACAAAAACGCGACGATGGAGCGAGAATTTTCAGTAAACGAAAAGTGTCTGGAGTCTGGAACAAAACTGAAAAGAGTTTGGTAACTCATAGAATTGTCAACGAAGCCAATTGTCAACCTGTGGAACTGTCAACGACGTAGAAATCATAAAGTCCTTGAAACAATACGCACGCAACGCTCGTGCCAAATACGGCAAGTCGCTGACAGCACACAAAAAAAGGAGATTTGCAAGAAAATGAAGAGAGAAGCAGAAAGAACAGCAAAGCTCGAGTTTGATTAGGGCCTGAAAGCCAATTGGAAACAATGACTTTCAAAGTTGAACTCTCATCTCTCAGCTGCTATCCGTCATTTCGCCTAATTGAAACAAATCAGAAGCATTTCAGATTGAACAATTTCCTCAAAAACTTCTATTTATTCCTTTAAAAATATCTATTTATCTAACTTATTCGCAGTCGGAAAAATTAGGGAAAAATGCGGGAGAAATGCGGGACCCAAACCCATGTTAAATTCCATTTACTGAAACGGAAAAGTCTAGGGTTTTTTTTTTCATTAGGGCGAATCTACAATTGAGAGATTCTCTCCGGACTCGCTCTCTTTCATTCATTACAGCGCCATTATAAGACTTTCGAGGGATTCTTTAGTACAGATCGAAACACAACAGTGCTGGCTAGCATACTCTACAAATAGTAGAATGAAAAACGTAAAGGTTATTTGTTTATGAGTGAAAGAGAGCGAGCCCGGAGAGAATCTCTCAATTGTAGATTCGCCCTAATGAAAAAAAAAACCCTAGAAGTAAAGAATCGGAAAGAAATTTCAGCAGCAGTACGCACCTGAAAAGAACGAAAAATAAAATTGGAATTTGTAAGGTTCCCACGCAAACTAATGGGAGCTGTCATTTTTAATTTCGGAAAAATGTTTCGCTCGATTATTCCGTATGTGAAGGGGGCATTTCGTACAATATGCAGATCAATTGTCAAAATTCCGTTTGGTAATATTGAACAAAATTCCGTAACCTCTCTAATTTTTAATGGCCAGTATCGACTTAAAAAGTAGAGAGGTTACGGAATTTTGTTCAATATTGCCAAGCAGAATTTTGACAATTGATCTGCATGGAATGAAATGTCACCTTCACTTACGAAATAATCGCTCCCATTAGTTTGCGTGGAAACCTTACAAATTCCAATTTTATTTTTCGTTCTTTTCAGGTGGATACTGCTGCAGAAATTTCTTTTCGATTCTTTACTTTTCCGTTTCAGGAAACGGAATTTAATATGGGATTGAGATAGAAAAATAAATTTCTTTCGAACTCGATACCGACCTTAAGTCGATACTAGCCTTCGGGAGCTAACCGCTGATGGTTGACCAATAGCTTGCTGGGCAGGTACAAGTATTGAATGGTTCCAGTTTTTTCGTAGGTCCGTTGATTCCTTTCCACACTCAAGGTTTCCTTGTAGGTTTTGAGCACTCGACAAACTGTTGTTTTTGGCATCTTCGGCACTTTATCCAGCTTGAAACCGGACCACTTCGGATTTTCCATGTGTTTGTACACAATCTTTTTTCTTCTTTCGAGTTCTATTTGACGTTATTTCTGAACACGATGGATTATTTTGATCAAACTTTCACCAGTTGTTCTCTATAGAAGTGTAAACAAACCACTGTCAAAGATTTTCGATTCCCATCAATAGAGGCGTGCTAGGGGTGTACCAATTTACTTTTAGTTAGCCTTTACTACATACGCCGTGGAGAAAGGCAAACACTTCCTCTCCAGACAGCCAAAAGACAGCGATTGCCCCAAGAGAAACAGAAACCTTTAAGCAACAAGGAGGTTCGTACCCTCAACCGCCTGATTCGGCACAAAACAAGCACACTCAAAACCCACTGGACCTATGATTTTTGACATCGGTCCCATCAAAATTCGAGAGGAGGAAGAACTGGCTTGCTAACATCGAGATTTCCTCCGGTTTACGCTTGGGCCTATTAACTATTGTAGAACTTGATTGATCTAGTTCTTTCTATGTTTGGTAACCGCGCTCTTATAACAACTTACTCGGGAGTTGTAATTCGTCTCTTTACAAACTGCTATGATTTCAAGAAAATATGAAACATGCTTCAAGATCAGTCTCTGTATGTGATCAATACATTGCCTGTTGCCGGTCGTTGATGACTACTCGAAATCTGGTACTATTTTGTACTGTGCCTGTTTGTGCTTTTATGAAAAGAAAAATCCATCATTGATACCGGCTCCTTCAAATCCTGACAAACAATTAAATCTTCCAGATGGACCAGTCGAGGTAGACGCCTCACAGGAATCTCTATCGTCTGTGGAGCAGAAGTTGGCCGCCAAGTTGCAACCTGGTGGTCAGTACACTCCTCGAGAGTGTACAGCCCACGACCGGGTGGCAATCATCGTGCCGTACCGGGACCGGGAACAACATCTACCCGTTTTCCTAAAGAATCTGCACCCATTCCTGATGAAACAGCAAGTAGAGTATGGCATCTACATCGTCGAGCAGGCCGCCGGATCGCAGTTCAACCGAGCAGCCCTGATGAATGTCGGCTTTGCCGAAGCGATGAAGCAGAAAAATTGGGACTGCATGGTATTCCACGATGTGGATCTCCTGCCGATGGACGACCGGAATCTGTACACCTGTCCGGATCAACCGCGGCACATGTCCGTAGCCGTGGACACATTCGGCTTCAAGCTGCCTTATAGCACAATTTTCGGCGGTGTATCCGCCATGACCGCGAAGCAGTTTCGCATGGTAAATGGCTTCTCCAACTCATTCTGGGGCTGGGGTGGCGAAGATGACGATATGTCCAATAGGTGAGAGTCTTTTTTTTTTTTGCCATAATCCCATAATTGTCCATTTTCACTAACTTATTTCTTTCAGACTGAAACACGTCGGGTTCCACATTGCACGCTATCCAATCAATATCGCACGCTATACCATGCTGAGCCACAAGAAGGAGAAGGCCAACCCGAAAAGGTAACCGCAACCGACGAAACAAAATTATAAAGTGTACCACCACCCAGCCAAAATGTGGGGTTAAACTGTTTACCATTATCACGTGATTTTCCTTCCTTTTTCATGTTCATGTTCTCTGTCAAGGTACGAGAAACTAGTTACTGGCGCAAAACGGTTCGACATTGATGGATTGAACTCGCTGCACTACCAGCTGATCAATCTGATTCGAAAGCCGCTTTTCACCTGGGTCCACGTGGAAATTTCGCCGCAGGTGAGTTGTCTTTAGTTTGATGTTCGAAAATTGTGGTATCTTCTACGTCGTTTTTTTCTTTTGGCAATCTACAGAGTAGCTGATGACAGTCTTTTCTGCCGAATTGGCTCGGATGAAATCAAACTACAGCCACTTCGACCTCAACCGCAGATCAACCGAGGTAAGTTGGCACCTTTCGAGTAGAAGAAAAATCAAATCAATACCGCCGCTATTAGGCGGCTAAAGCCTACTAACGAGAAGATGCAAGCAAAGAAATCTCCTCCGGAATCTCATGAACCGCTCCCTCGATTTGGGAGGTATTCTGTTAAGAAACTCTTTTTCACATAGTGCTGTTAAGTAGTTCATTTCTATCGTTTTTTTTTTTGTTGATCTATTTTCATAAGCCGAGTGAGGACAAAATTATAAATTATTATATAGGTATTAATAAGTTTGAAAGTGAGAGAATATTCGGAAACTGTGTTACTTAATTTAGGACATATTGATCAAACGAGTCATCTAATCTCTGCTCTCGCGAAGGAGAGGACATTCAATTCAGAACGTAGTTCTACGTTGTTTGTCGATTGATATTTTTCAATAGATATAAAGAACTAAAAATGCAAGGTCAAGTAATTTTTTTTAAAAACGATGAAAGGATAAAAACTGTGTTTTGAACACAAATCTCGGAGCTGTTAGGCCAAATTACGGGCGAAATTATTTGCAGTTATTAATGTGCGTACCTACTATGGCTATAATTAGATCTAATTGGGGCACAAAATAAGAACTTTTCGTTCCGTCCTGCCGATAAGGAAACAAACAATCTGATTAAATAAGAGTCAAATGCGACGAACGAAATGTTTGGTCTCGACGAATTTTAAGCCAGAGTTCGGTAGTGATCTGAAGACTACACTCGACAGTATTCATCAGATGAAAAATGTGATTTTAGCGTGAACCAACGATGCGAAAAAATATTAGAAAATTTAATGCTATCCATGGTTCGAAATATTGGTGGAATGTGCTAAACGGTTCAGCGATTTTTTTGAAGGATGCATCGAGAAAAAAAACGATTTCTCGCAAATATTATTTCTTAATCATTTACCAATCTCTCGATTGTTGATAGAGCCTTATTGTTATACCGTTAAACCAGACCCTGAAAAATATCTCGGGATTTTTTTTTTTTTTTTCGAAGAAATCTTAGATTTTGTTTTTGAAAATTCAACTCACAAATCATGATTCATTATGAACACTGCAGGATCTCAAAGTTGTTTCTTATCAAAAATCTGGTTAACGAAAAAGAATCTAAATGTAAAATGATTTGTTTTTGAATCTCTCAAAAGAAACACGAATCTTATCAATCCAAAAACCTTTTTTTATTGGTAAGCTTTGGTAACAATCATAAACTTTTCTAGTAAATGTTGAAAGAGAGCTGCAGGCACCTGGTGGTCTGGATTAGGCGAACGGACTGTTATTCTGAGGTTGTGTTCACTTCTTAACTGTATCTGAATAGATGATTGTCCCGTTTAATTTAGAAATTTTCCTGTCAACTAGAACCTCATTTCGTATACAATCACACCAGCAATTCACCTTCTAAAGGTATTGCCTTTATTTTGTCCTCGACTTTAGAAGACTGTTTCAAAGCAGATTGAAAAGTAAAATCAATTATATACACATCTTGTAAATTCAACAACATCCTCTGTATCAGCAAGCCAAAATAATGTCCGTTTTAGTTGAATTCCTGTTGAAAATAATAACAATAGATGGTAAACTAAATAACCAGTTACATAGTATTATCCAATGACAATATCGCACAAAACATCAAGCAGTTTATAGTACTTGATTCCAAATACCAAAAATAAAAAGATATAATAAAACAAATGATACTTAAAATTTTCCAATCTTAAATCTACCGCAGAATTCCAATGACTCCAATAAACAAAGTTTAATTTACCCAAATCTTGCCTTCCGAGTTCCAGCCAATTGTTAGCGTCTTACGCATTGCTGAATTCGTAATAGTAAAACAAAAATCGGATGCAGCGACAATTATTTTTCAACATCAAAAGAAATAACTTTCTTCTCAAATCATTACCACGTGCAGTTCAACTGATTTAAATCCAGTAGGGTTTAGTTTCTTATGAAAATTTAAAAATCGAAAAGTGCCATATCACGCAAGAACAAAAAAACAAGACGATAATAAAGCAAACAGAAATTGAAACACTCTTCTTGCATTGCAACGGTTTTAGCACTGGTTAGAGGCACCAGGACAAATTTAATTCAGATAGGAGTCATCGTTACAAATCAACAAAATAAGCGAATCAAAGACACACAAACACACACACATACAAGTAATGTTAGGAAGCTTTTTTTTCTGTAGCGTAACAGTGAGACTTTAACACTTATTATAGGAAAATAAATCAAATTGAAAACAGTTTTCTAGACGAATTTAGCAATTGGCCATGTATTTTCGATGACACATCCTTGTTGATAAACAGCATTATAAATGGGACGTTACTCAATCACGATGGAATGTATATGGGTACCGTCGCTGAGATGAACGTAGTATCGCACAATATTGTACGATTGTCGATGTGCAAAATCGCAAAAATGACGCCCATTGACTGCTATGTGATAGGCTTCTCGAAAGATCATAATCTGGATTTCGAAAAAGGACCTCGCCTCAAACGGACAACCACTGTAGGCCCCTTCTTGTCTTCAACCTTGTGTTTTGGTAAAGTCATTCAGACAGATGGGATTACAGTGATGACCCGATTTTGTCTTCCCCCGACTGTGTCACCTTTTTGACCCGATTTTGTCAGCATATACGATTCTATCAGATATAGTCATAATGAAATGTTTTTCCACACAGATTTTATAAAGTTTTATTTTTTGTATGTCAATGAGACTTCAGAAGAGTTGGAAGAGAACGAAAATGGACGATTGAATCGAAATAGTGCTCTAACCTGTGTAGTCTTAAAATGTTTATCTTTCAGAATATGCAAGAAAAAAAATGTCCCTTCTAATAGCGAATTCGTTTTTGATCCAGTTCCAAACTGGATCGGGTATCACCCTCTCGTAGGTCAAATTTGTCACCTTGTCGATGGTGAGAGGGCTTATCTCATTTGACCAGTAGTGAAAGTATCACATTTTCTTATCATTTTTTCACTGCCACGTCGTAGAACGTTTATATAAAGGTACTAACATCAGGTGTGATACTGGCTGACTATGCCGCAATTCACTCTTAGACTTCTTACTTTCAATCTAAGGGGACTAAAAGTACACTTTTCATTTTATTGACAACTTATGTTGTTATTCGTCAATTTGTTTTATGGAATGAATAACCGAAATACCTGATTTGCTCATGGTATAGTAACTAAATGTAATTGCAACATTTTCGAAAGGGGTGAATGTTTTGATCAGGGTAATTATCTGACTGTTCGAAATGAAGCACATAGTCACAGAAAAGTGTTACTTAAGACTGACGATGACAAGCATGAATATTAAAGATAGGACGCGGATGGCCCGCTTAGGGAACACCATCGGAAGCAATAGAATAAACCTTTCCATGTATGAATCCTGGAAAGTGTGAGCTTTTTAGTGGAATACCTGTAACTGGAAAACGAGAGGAGGGATTGGTAATTTCCATTTAATCCCGGCTACCTTTGTTGCTTGTCTTGACGGATACGCGTGTTTCGTCTAACGTGTGCGGACTTCTTCGGTGTCGTGTACTAATATCGACTGTCGAATAATGGTGCACGATACTGTGGGGGTCTGCGCGTTGTGGACGGGATAGGCGGTGGAGGTGGTTGGGGTTGGATGGGGGTTGCTAGTCTTTCTTCTCATTTTATAGTTACCTTTCCATGTATCCTCCATACCAGACAATTAATAAATAGAAGAAAAAACACTAGATAAGAAATAGAACTGTTCTTTTCCAAGTGTCAGATTAGTTCTGATTTGAAATATTGTTAAATTTGGGATGGGGGTGGTAACTAGATCCAAAGCTAGAGAGTAGGCTAGAATTTAAAATTTAGACAACAATTTAATCCAGTTTTTTTCCCCTCTCCATGGCTAGATTTTGTACCTGGACGCTGGTGGGAGGGCCTAATCTCATGTTAATGATGCATTGGAGATAGCGATAGCTGATTTATGATAGATGTCGCTAGGTCATGTCATTGAATGACCTTCTAATCTAATGAACCATTGATAGGAGAGCCAAAGGTCCAGCCACACAAAGTAGTGATAATATCACACTCTCTCCTCTTTCTGTTTTATAGCCGCGTCGTAGCACGCATGTATTCAGACGCTAAATTTGAGTGTGATATCGGCGGGTTGGGCCGCAAATCACTAAAAATTTAATCATAGATAGATTTATTCAATTTTGAAAACGTTTAATACTCAATTTTGATTGAAAGTTTTAACTGTGTCATAGAATTTCCTATGCAGTGGACTTCTAGACCGTGGCCATAAGTATTGTGGTTTTGTGGGATGCGGAGGGCCCGTTTAGAAGCTCAGAGTATCGTATCACTGGGGTTTGTTCAGAATGAAAGAGGTGTGCTACCGGCGGGCTTTGACGCAATTTACGCTTAGACGAGGCTAGAAACAGTTTGTAGACGCCTGACAGTTAAAGGACACGACAGGAGGTGCATTTTTCTTTGGCGTGGCAATTCTTTCATTGTTGTTTATTCATTGATTGTCATTAACTTAACACCAAACATACCTAAATTGCAATTCTAATATAAATTATAATTTAAATATGTGCGGAATACGACAGCCGACCTTCAAATTATAGCAAATCATACAGAGATGTTACTTTGATCTGGCAACTTGCAGCGTTAAAACAACATGAAATTTACAGTGGCACTCCAAATAGCCTGGTCATATAAATACGAACTACAAGGAATGGCTCTCTCTATCTTTTCGGGATTTGCCGTATATCATTGTAATGCGGAATTGTAAATTAACGATGGTATGATCTTCTTTTTGCAGTATTTTTAACCGGTCCAAAACGCCCTAAAGTTCTAATCCGGAATCACTTATTGTGTTCAGCGGCACGGGAAGTGACCGCTGCAAGAATTCTTTTACAGCGGTTGGTTTACCTAGGCGCTCACTTTCTATGGTATAAATTTCACGGTGTTTCGTGCAGCGTCAAAAGTTATTCCGAGAGGAGACAACAAATTCTGCACACCCACGTTGATAATCCAACTTGGTCCGCAATAAAAATCGCAAAAACGTTGAAAATCGCCAAATCAACCGTGTGTGATGTACTAAAACGTTTCAGGGAGCGAAAGAGCGTGGATCGAATGCCTCAAGGTAAGCGTCGCAAGCTAAACCAGAAGGTGTTGAGAACCGTCAGAGCAAACCCTGGACTATCAGATAATGAAATCGCACAAAAATACGCTGCTGCTCGCAGTACCGTTCGAAAAATTCGTTTGCGAGCAGGATATCATTCTTATCGAGCCAGCAAGCAGAACCAAACATCCCACTGCGGGGTAGGTTGAGGCACAGATACATCTGCCACCTCAACTGGCCAGTTGAGGTGGCAGATGTATCTGTGTCTCAACTTACCCCGCAGTGGGATGCTTGGCAATGATAACGCCCTTGGTTCGAGTACTACTTTACCCATGCCCTTTCGCTCAATTTTCAATACTTCTATTCTATTTCCAACCTACCGTACACTGCCGGAACTTTCAATACTTTCTCTTCATATCTTTCATTCTAGCAAACATGACTGTCTACTCTTGGTGCCTAATGTTGATGAGCGAAACATCTCCTTCTACATCATAATCATTACTCCACGCTCGGAGAATACAAATATAACAATTAGAGTATGCAAACAGAACGTTGAAGCAAAGTTTCGTCACCAAAACTCGAGCTCGGAAATTGTACCAGCAGGTTTTGACGAAGTACCAAGGATGCCTGCTCATCGACGATGCAACCTAAGTCAAAATGGATTTCGGACAGCTTCCTGGCCAACAATTCTACATGGCGACGGCACGAGAAGATATTCATGCGAAGTTTAAGTTTATGGACAAATTTGCCAAAAAACTGATGATTTGGCAAGGGATATGCAGCTGCGGAGCAAAGACCAAAGTGTTCGTGACGAATAAGACGATGGACTCGAAGCTGTACAAGGAAGAATGCCTCAAAAACCGCGTACTACCTTTCATTAAAGCCCATAAAGGTCCCGTGAAGTTTTGGCCAGATTCGGCGAGTTGCCACTACAGCCGGGAAGTCATCCAGTGGTACCGCGATAATAACCTAGATTTCATTGATAAAAACATAAATCCACCCAACTGCCCGCAGTTCCGGCCCATCGAGAGATTTTGGGCAATAATGAAGCGAAGGCTTAAGAAAAGTGGAAAAACGGCTCGGGACGCGACTCAGATGACCAAAATGTGGAACAAATGTGCCAAGGACGTTGACTCCGGAGGTGTGCAGCGTTTGATGGGAGGAATAAAGAAGAAATTGCGAATTTTCTTTGGAAACGAAGAGAAATTATTTGTATTGATATTTTTGCCTTAAAGTGCAGTGAATTACCTTTATTTTGATGTATTAAACCGAGATACAGATGATTTTATTATTACGGATTCTAAATGGACATAGCTTAACCACCTTAACCACCTACCCAAACCTATCCTTGTTCCTTCCCATGGAGTTCATGTGGTCTGAATAGACTAGTTCGCCATCACCCCTCCTTCATCATCGGCTTTGGACTGACTTGCGCTCTTATTGCCCCACCAAATGCTGCAAAATAAAAATGAAAATGAAATTTAATCCAGTTTTTTTTAATCCTTTTTGATTTAAACATCATTACTTCTGGTTGGTGCTGTTCAAGATTGGTTAGGTTAGGAATTCGAAATTCTTAGTCAGAGAAACGAAAAGTCGTCGTGAAAATATCACCAATAATCTCACACATACGCCCTCATGAAATACTAATACCTTCTTCTCTTCTCTTTTTTTTATTGACCTTCATGGTCGAGAACGGCTGTGAAATGGATCGATTGAAGTGCGAAGGACCTGCTCAGCCCTAGACTGCATGCGATTTTGATAAGGAAGTGATCATATCAATTTCAAGAAAAAGTACCTGTGGAGCATCTTCGAAAATAGCAAAGACAGCACACAAAGAGAAGTATCATCAGTCCTTAATAAGTATATATGAAATCAAAACTGTCAAACTATCAAAAACATTAATCTTTCTTAAGATCAAAAAGTTATATTACAGTCACTTCTCGTTTCAAATCACTAACAAATTAAACATTTCAGATCATTTTGTAGCAACGCGACCATCTTAATCCAAAAAAAAACACTACAAACTCCTTCTTCTTCTTCTTCAGCATTTCAAGCTTATTGCTTTCACAATTAACTTATTGCTTGCTCTCAACTTGATGTTCTAAATGCACTTCCACAGTTATTAATTGAGAGCTTTCGATGCCAAGTACCATTTTTGCATTAGTCAAGGCATTTTTCCATTGTGTGGCAAGTACAATCATACCCTATGCCCAGGGAGTCGAGAAATTTTCCTTAACGAAAAATTCCTAGACCAGACCGGGAATCGAACCCAGCCACCTCCAGCATGGTGTTGCTTTGTAGCTGCGCCTTTACCGACTGAGCTAAGGGAGGACCCCACTACAAACCCCTTGCCCCAACCTAATCCTTATCACCTCCCATGGCGTTCAAGTAGTCCGCATAGACCAGTTCGCCAGTACCCCTCCCTAACCCTCGGCTTTGGATTGACTTGCGCTCTCATTGCCCCACCAAACGCTGCAAAATGAAAGCTCCAAACTAGATCGGGTATCAAAATTGGGTCGGCTTGTTGTGTGTTAAACCTCAGTGTGTATGGTTTTATTAGTAACTCGTAACTAGTTCCAACCTAGGTTCAAAAACGAATTCGATATAAGAAGCATGGTCGAATTACTGTGTTGTCCCTATAACAGAAAATATCATTCAAGAAAATCTGTGACAATCGGGTAGTACAAAAACTATCAGATTTATTGTTATTTTTTATTGAGCAGATAATTTTTAATAATTAATTTTTATAATTTTTAGATTATAGTAGACATTTTAGATTCCATCCAATGGTTATAACAAAATTAAAACAATTCATTGATAAAACCAATCCACTAAAAATAAGCATGACTGTGTAGCATCCTGATCGAGTATTAACTTTGTATGGATTTCTTCAACGCAATCTCCCTGATCCACCGCAAGAAGATAACATCCTCAATCGAGAGATCTGAAGCATCAGCCCAATCAACTATTTTGTCAAACAATCGCACTGCCTCAATATCGTTGACAACTCCTGGTTCAACTCCAGTTTGATACTGATAATTCGGGATCTGGTGTTGTTTCTGATAGGTTTAGTTCTGGTTGTTCATCGTCGATTGCTGACTGATCATCCAGCACCATGGTCAAAATATCTTCATCTGTATGCGGTTTACTAGCATATCTCTCCTCTGCATTATGTGGCACGAGGGAATCTTCGCTTTTGTTGATATTCAGCAAATGTGATAGAGGAACATCGTCTTCACGAACAAGCTTAGCATCGAATATAACTCCATTTTTTTCCAGGACTGCTGGATCACTGTACTTTGTAATTGAGCTCTGGCATCATGCATCCAGAAACATACATCCTTCAACGAGATTTGCTTCAAGCATTGATCTATGTCATCTTTGCGACCACGAGCCATGACGTGAAGCAAAATCTTGTCACGATATCGTAGCTTGCAGTTCTGAATGACGTTTTTGTCCATGGGCTGGATCATGGCTGTCACATGAGGAGGCAAAAATTATACAAAGATCATTCCGTCATCACTTTTATGTTCATCATTTATGGTATTAATTCAAATATTACTGCATTGTACAATCGAAATGGTTAACGTAGTTGTAGTTTTTTATTTTATTTCATGGAGAGCGAAAATTTAAGAACATTGTTGATAAACGAAACAGTCTAACGAACAGTACATAAAACGATTATCAATGTTTGAAGCTATTTATTTTCGATAACACAATGTTACACAAGTTTTGTTCGTTCTCGATCGAATTTATGTCGATAATAAAAAACCACAAAATCCCCTCCACACTCGGATTTACTTCCAATTATCCTTATCGGGTGGCTGGCGACGACGACGACGACGACCTTATCTCTAATATCTATAGAATGTTACTCCATCACAATCGCATCCACCTGGGCACCTTCGCCGATGTGGACGAACCGCACCGAGGCATAGGGTTGTCGGTGGGCAAACTCGCAGAAGTGGCATCCGTTTACTGCTATGCTGTAGGTGTCCGGCTTGACCGTGATTTGGATGTCGAAGTAGGAACGCTTCTGAATCGGACACCCGCCATGACGTTCCTCAATGCCCCAACTGCGGAACTGGTAGGTGTTACGCACGATGAGCTGATCCCTTGGCCGAATGCTGATGTGTAGTGGGGCGTCGTCACGGGGATTCACATTGGGACCGGCCTGGAGATTGATGTTGAATCTGTAAAGAGGATGGAATAATTTATGTTCTTTAGATCACGGTGGAAAATTCGTTCGGTCTGTGTAGAGAATTTCTTCAGTGCTTATAACATTTTATATTATAAGTAATGTAGCAAGTAGTTTGGTCAAGCTAAAAAAAATTTCAAATGAATCATAAAAGCTTTCTAGTCCAAACAATGTTTTGGCATTTGATGACGTCTCTCCGAAATATGTTGGTTAGATTTTGAGCACCAACAACTCTAGATTTAACTACATGTATGGAGGAATTAACATATTTTCAGCAATCTAAGAGTCCATCCTTTTATCAGAATGTTCTCAGCGTCGCACATTGATCGGAAAAGTTGTTTTCACGGGGAAATTAATTACTCATGGGTGTCTCAATTTGCTGCTGGCTTACGGCAAGTTAACAGTTCCTCAAAATCAATTGAAGGTTTCGTAATCATGCACTCGTAGTTTACCGTTGCACCTGAACCTAACTGCAGCCCGTCCCTAGTGGCAAACAACTCTCAAGTGGTATTGGAGAGATACAACCTTAAAGAACAGCAGGCGACCCGATATAGCATCGGCCAACGGAATTGTGCTGTTAATTGAAGAACTAGAATTTAATAACGGAGGAGAAATGCCACGCCCAGCGTACTGGTGAATTCCGAAACTCAGAATTTCTCGTGCTAACTGTCTCAGAGCCAGCCGACGCAAATAGTACAAACTAAAACAGGTGAAGAGGAGAGTAGGGTGAACTTTCCAGCGACTAGAGCTGCTATTAAACTAGGCACTAAACTAGATAAATCAAACGGTTACAAGAAACTGTTTTAAGACACAGATGCCAACCCCACGGGACGTCATAGAAAGGGGCTCAATCGAAATGAAGGCTACCGTAGAAGAACTATTTTCAGACCAAAATCCACCTACATCATAAGGCGAGTTAGAAGAAGATAGTGCTGATCCATTTTTTTTTTCCCCTCTATTATTGAGATTTTCAGCCTTGGGCTGGTTGTTCATCTCCCGTCGTAAGTCACTCAAATACCTTTTGGGTATTTTCGTAACTTGTTCGGGGGTGAGATTCGAACTCGTGACTTTTGCGTGAGAGGTATGGATGTTAACCACCACGCCGGGGTCGCCCCCATGTTCGAATGATGAACCACTCTGTAGCGGAGAAAGCAACGATTCAAGAATTCTCGAACATGTTCAGAAGTCTATAAGGGCGAATACAACTCTATCTTCTCTTCACCAACTTCCTCTCCATCAATATAAGGTTACAAAAGTCGGGTTCGGCTGCATTTTTTCCCCATAGAATAGCGATATAAACTATCATTGCGGAGACAAAAGTTGAGACTGTTCCTGTTTGCGGTTGCTAGCAGCTTGCCAAAAAAACTTATTTACGTTCTGCTTCACGGTCATATTTGAATCACAGTTATAAACCAAGTAAGTACTAATGGAAGTAAAATTATGAGCAAAACACTTTTATTTTGTTTTAATTTCTAGAATGAAACGACGATACACTCAAAACTCCACCCTTCTGCAGGTTATTGAGCAGGTTGAGTCATAACAATAATCAATATGAAACTAGCGATTTGAAATTGGTTCACTATTGTAGAACCCCTTGGTCCGAAGTACACCTTGCAATACATTCTTGGTCTTTTCGGTACTAGAGTCTTTGTTTTTGTTTTGATTCGCTGGGTTAATTTGACAGAATATTTTTGTCTCCTTCTATCACTTCCGGAACAATCAACGGTGCGATGCGATTTACACGGAAGAGTGCCGTAAGCAGCATCTCTTGCCATTCATAAGGAAGCACAAAGGATCAACGCTGCTTTGGCCTGATCTAGCATCCTGATACTACGCTCGAATCGTTTTGGAGTGTTTCCAACAATCAATGTGCAACTGGTGATTTGAAATTGGTTCACTGATGTAGAACCCCTAGTTCCAAAGTACACCTTGCAGTCTGCTCCTTGTCATGCAATCTTGCGCTTTTCAGCACCTTTTGGTACAAGTATCTTTGTTTTTGTTTTGATTCGCTGTGTTATATTCAAATTCAAATGATTATAGCTCTGACAATTATTAACCGATTTTAATTCTTTTGGCACCGTTAGATTCAAAAACTCATTCGCTTCAAGGAAATTATCGGCATTGACCACTTGAATGCATCTGGTTCCTGTAAATCCGGGTTTACGGGGCTGTGTTCCGGTACGGAGACACAATTTCGGAACATCTATTGAATTTCCAGGACGGGATGTCAAAATCTTTAGAATAATTCCAACCCCTTCCCAACCCCCCCCCCCCAAAACGCACAAATCCTCACACCGCTCCCACCCAGGCCCGCCCCAAAAAACAACATTCCCCCCGCCCCTCCCGCAAAAAACGGCCCAACGAAAACCACCTCCCGTCGTTCAAAAAACTGGACCCCCCCCCCCAAAAAAAGACTTGGGCTAAAAACATACCGGAAGCAGATAAAACCCAAAACAGGCCGCGTCCGTGAAACCACGGGCCCGCAAACTCTACGATTCGTTATTGTGTTGAAATTCTGGGTTTATAATAATGGACGATGAAACGTATGTGAAACTAGATTACAAAACGCTTCCCGGACCACAATTCTATACTGTAAGCGAAGACAAAGACATCCCCGAAACGGAGAAGGCAATTTTTACCGAAAAATTCGGTAAGAAGGTTATGGTTTGGCAGGCAATATGCGAGTGTGGTAAAACATCTAGTCTGTACATCACAACGGAGACGATGAACACTCAGAAATACGTTAAGGAATGTCTCCAGAAGCGATTATTGCCGATGATCCGGCGGAACGAAGGTAAAGTAGTGTTTTGGCCTGATTTGGCGTCATTTCATTACGCAAAGGACACTTTAGAATGGTTCAAAAGTCAAAATGTATGTTTCGTGCCGAAAGACACGAATCCGCCGAACTGCCCGGAGGCACGGCCAATCGAGACTTTTTGGGCTTTAACCAAAGCTAAGCTTCGAAAATTCATAAAACCAGCGGACGACATCCAAAAATATAAAAAGGATTGGCCAAAAGTGGTCAAAATGGTGAGAAGTACCACTGTGCAGAAGCTAATGGGTAATGTTCAAGGAAAACTTAGGTGTCTTGGCTATGATTAAATATGTTGATTAAACGAGGGTAAAATATCATATAAAACACAAATACAAATATGATTTGCCAAATAAAATTAATAAAACTAAAAAAATCATGACTTGTTTGTTATTTTGAAAGTGTGCTTATACTTTCTGGAACAGTCTATACGAAGGATGCATCCTCATGAACGACGAAACGTACGTGAAGATGGATTATGGGCAGCTTTTGCTGATGAATTCGCATGAGAGCTTGTGATCTAGCAAGACATTTGTAGCTGCGGACAAGAACCCCGGGACTATGGATTCCTTAATGTACAAGCAGGAGTGTCTGAGAAAAAATAAAACGTCTTCCGTTCTTCCGTACATGACAGCTCACAATAGACCTGTAAAAATTTGGCAAGTTGCCGCTACAGTATAAGACCTACAGTGGTATCGAGACAACGGGTTGGATTTTTTCGAAAAGGACATCAATTCCACCCAACTTAGAAATATTGGACAGTTATCTGACAGAAGTTAAAGAAGAGTTGAAAGGTAATTCGGGATGCAACAGGTCGCTCTAATGGCCCTTTACCGGACAGTCAGTGCTATGAGAGCAAACTCGATGGCCAAGTGGAAACGAGAATGTGTCACGACAGTAATTACAAGAAGCATAGGTGCTTCTGGAAGTATAGGTTTGGACACGAATCGTCATTAATCTATCCAAAGTGTGCAAATAATAAGGAAACACCTGAGCAAGCAATGGTAATACGATCAACGAGCTAACAATGGGCGGTGCTAAGATCCTGAGAGGTTCATGAAAACGACTTTCCACCGATAATAAGCAGGTTTTGAAGGGTCGGATTCGTCCAACCCCATTCACTAGGTTATCTCCTCGGTCGCTCGATAGCGCAGTCCCACCTTGTATGAAAAAACACACACACATTCGCGCATTATCCAATCGGACTTTCCGATACCACGCGCTCAATCGCGTCAGGCTGTGTAAATCCACTTGTTAGATATAAAATTCGTAGTTCGCATACAAATGTGCCAAATCACCGACCACGTACTCCTTTGAGTTATTTTTAAAACACCTAGGTCAAAATCCACTTACTGGTCATGAGTCATCTTTCCGCGAATGACCACCTTACGGTACAGCCCGAGTCCAGCCGGCATGTATCCGAGGAAAGGAGATGGCCGGAAAACGAGAATCAAACGATCAATGGTAATGCAGTTCATAAAAGGATGCTAATCACACTCACTGGATTGTACACTGGCAGTTGAGACATTTTGATATAGGTGCGTAAACTTCTAGCTTAGGACTGCGTCGAACAAAAGTGGGAAACCCGCCTATGCGCACTTCAACTTGAAGAATGA